>PVHX01008702.1:0-81423 GCA_004024805.1 Geosciurus inauris
GAAAAATGAAAAGTGAATGAGCAAAGTAAAAACACTCTGTGAGCAAATGGTAAGATCATTGTGAAGAAATAGGAGATGCGTGCATGCCCCAACATGGAAGAGTGTGTTAATCTCTTCACTCTCCTTTCATTGACTATTCAGACAGATTTTATAAGGTTTTAGGGAATCCTTTGGAGAAAACAGTTGGATCTGTGAACAGCTGGATGGTCACCCTCTAGAGCCCTATCGGCCATTGGATCTTCCGTCCCTCCTGGGTTGACCTCGATGGTCGGCTCCACCTCTGCTGCTTTGGATAGTTTGGGGATTGTAAAATCACCCATGTAAATGGAGCTAAGCAACAATAATTTTTAGTTTGCAGAACTCCGATAGTTCTAATTTACAGGTCGGTACTATGTGCCAGGCGGTGTTCTGAGTGTTTCAATGTATTATTAGTGACTTTACATGGATACCAAGTCTCCGTGCCTGTGAAGTCATTCTTTGTTTAGTCCTATCATCTATAAATCTTAACTCAGTAATGACAGGGACAAGGCGCTACTAGAACAGAGAACAAGTCAAGGCCTTTGTTTGGGAGAGGAAAGCCAGCAACATTGGACACTTTACAGAGGAGAAAAAAAAAGATTTTCGGCCTTTGCTCAATTTTGCCCACAAATTGCAACAATGCTGTTGCCAAAGTGAAGCAAGAGGTTATGGAGATATTTATTCAATGGAAAGATTTGTCGAATGCAGGATGAATTCCATGAAGCTTAAATAACAGCAGGGAAGTAATGAAACATAATTTAGAAAAGACCATGTAATTGACAGTCCATTTTATAAACAAAGAGGGTTCCTAAATACAAAGGAGACCAGAATCTGATTCTCTACCTGAACAGTCAGCCTGAGAATGGTTACCGTTCAGACACACGAGAAGCCTGTGGCTATCAAATATGTAATGGGACATGGAACCCAGAAATGGCATCAGTACATGTAGCCTGCTTGTAGAAGGAGAAGATAAAATTCACTGTTCAGGGGCTGGGATTGTAGCTCCGTGGCAAAGCACTTACCTAGCATGTGTGAGGCACTGGGTTCGATTCTCAGCACCACATATAAATAAATGAATAAAATAAAGATCCATCAACATCTAAAACAATATTTAAAAAAAAATTCACTGTCCAGGCCCTCAGAGAACTGCTGTTTAAGATGAGGAGCAAACTCGTATGTTCTGTATCACCGTGCTCAACCAGAGAAGGCTGACACTCCCTGTGGCCAGCTCCTTGAACTTGTGCTGCCGGGAAACAAATTTATTGCAGCCAACTGTGAAATTATAAAATTCTGCTTACTCTTTTGGTGTATGTGTCTTACACTTTGGTGCCTATGAAAATATCTTTGAAGTGTAAAAACACAGACACTTACCCCTGTTTGGGTACTCTTAATTAGTTTCACAAATCTTAACAATGTCCTAGGCAGCATTCAAAAGATTGAATTCTCTATTTTATTTTAAGGCAGGTCGGTACATTCAACTTCACTAGGTGTGGATTAGGTTCCTTTCCAAGAACAGAGAAAAAAAATCTTTATAAAAAGTAATGAAGAAAAGAACATCTTGTGTCACTATCGATAGTTGTTGCCCAGCCGTGCGTGATAGCGCACATTTGTAATCCCAGCAAATCAGGGAGGCTGAGACAGGAGAATCCCAAGTTTGAGGCCAGCCTCAACAATTTAGCAAGACCTTAAGCAACTTAGTGAGGCCCTGCATTGAAATAAAAACTAAAAAGCACTGGGATGTGGCTTGCGTTGAGTGTCCCTAGGTTCAATCCCCAGTACCACCACAACAAAATTAGTCAGTGTCCAAGCTGTGTGTCACAAAGCTCAATCTCAAAGATTACAAAGTAAAAGCTGACTATCACCACTCTGGGGGAGTTTCTGTATCCAGGGTCATTTGGTGCAAAAAGTAAATTGGTATTAGAAGGGCATGATTTCTCTATTGCTAATATTGGTGGGCTGCACAGTGACACTAGGATATTGTGCATCCAAGGACCACCTCCTGCAGAGTAATGAGTTCCAATGCACAAAGCAACCAGCAAAAAGAAGTAGGCGCCCTTTCACCATGAAACACTTGTGCTTTTGTCGGAAAGCAAGAACTCCAAAGATCTGTCAGTTTGAGGAGATTTTTTCCTATTCATTATGCTGAGATCTGGGGAGATGGCCCACCTATTTTAGGGGACTATGATATCATTTGAGAAGAACTAAGAAAATTTACAATTCGGCCTGGGATTGTAGCTCAGTGGTAGAGCGCTTGCTTCACACTCGTGAGGTACGGGGTTCGATCCTTAGCACCACATAAAAATGAATTTTAAAAAAAGATATTGTGTTAATCTACAACTACAAAAATAAAAATAAAAAAAAGGAAAATTTATAATTCACTCCTTGTATTAAGTGGTGGTATTAAATGTTGTGAAGTTTTTTTCTTATGCTCCTTTCCTTTGAAGTAAAAACTTGTTTGCTCTTCTCCAGTTCAATTATTTTGTGCCTTTTCGGCCCAGAGTCAGTATTTAAGAAGCAGTGGGTCTGTTGTCCCCATCACTGATGGTCACAGGGATCAGGTCACTTCTGCCCACTGATGACAGGTGGTCTCATAGGCTCCCTTCCAGAAATGGCACCTAGGAGTTGCAGAAATAAGCCAGTGGGCAGAAGGAAGGACTCAGAATGTTGCTGACAACCAGAGAGCAGTCAACAGTCTGAGCTAGCTCCTAGTCTGCAGGCTCCCTGGTGCATTTCATTAGCATGCACAGTCTTGGGGTCTGACTGCTCCACATTCGCCTCAGCTGTATCTCCTTCTCCACAAGTAGCTGGGCTCAGCCTCCCCAAAGTCGGAGCTAAAACGCCTTTGTAGATTCTAAGGTTCCAAAAATCAGCTATGCTGTCAATTACCATAAAAGCAACTGGTTGGCAGGAACTACTTATTGAACCAGCCAAAAGAGCGTGTTTTAAAGACCAAAAAAGAAAAGGAAAGAAAAAAAAGAGGTACGTAGTTAGGAAAATCTTGGATGCTGTAAAACCTAAACCATGTCGAAATCTAAAGTGGGGCTATCCTCAGTTTGGACATGTGTTTCCTTATAAAGTTAAGTAGAGAAACAATTATACAAAAAAAACCTCAGCTTTATGGCAACTTAAGATGTGTAAGCATGAAGTTCTAGGGGCCAAAGGCCTTTCCAACTTTGATAAATGCCATTTAGAAACTCACTAATTCTGATATATATTCCTAAAGTAACATTTGTAGTCATAGAAAGAGACAAAAATATAGCCAAATCTTTTTTCTCTGAGATTGTTTTTTCCAAGTTTAATAAATGCCTAAAGTTAGGCATGTTTTAAAGTAGTTCACAAAATACTACCTACACCACTAAAATGTACATAAAATTAAGATTAACATATCAGTATTTTAATTAGATAATAAAAAATCATATACTATATGTTTCCCTAAATTAAAATGAAGAAAGTGGAAAACAAAAACTTTGGGGAAGTTATTTACCTCACCTATCAGGCCTGGCCTAACACCCTTATAGAGAAATTAAAAATTTGAGGCCTTTGTCAATAATCTAAAGCAAACCAGAGAACCAGCTGCCTGAATACTGTGCTTCCACACACTCAGGCAGTTTGGGGACCATTACTGATGATAGCAGGTATGGACATCCAGGGCTCACTATGTTTTTGATCTCAGAGCAGCAGAGAGCCTATGGACACCAGATCAGATTCTGGAGTAATTGACATACCTAAAACAACCGAGGAAAAGAATAAGATTCTAGTAAGTGGAGAAGACATAAAGCCTCACCTGAAGATTCTAGAATTCTCATTGCTCCAAATTTACAGGATTTTACCCCGTATACCAAGGAATCCCTGGTCTCCCTGCTCCTACTGCTATGGTCTGGACTTCTATTTCCTCACACCAGCGGTCTTGCTGTGCCCACATACTGTTGTGACTGTACCTCTCTCTTTTTTTCCCCCCCTAAATAGCATTTGTTGTTCTTCTCTAATGAGAAAATAATACTATAGAAAACCTGGGAAAAGGTGTAAAATAGGGATAACTAATATTAATATTTAGATATATGTCCTTCTAAGCTAGTATTATTCATGTGTTTTAAAATGGGGTCATTCTGTACATGTCTTATAACCTGCCTTTTTTCACTGAATTTCCAATTTTTTCTTGCCCTGTGTTAGTAAATAATAATCCACCATTTGACCTTCCCTGATATTGCAGTGAGTTTTGCCTGTGGAAAAAAAACATCTTGAAAGAATTCAAAATCCAGCTCCATCCAATTTAATCTTGAATACTGAGAAATATTGAGAAGCGAAGAGAAGGGGTTATCTTTAAAATAACTATTACTAGCATTTACTGAATGCTTATTCTTATGCTAGGTCCTATGTGAATATTTTCTGGTTAAATATTTACAATAATCCTAGGAGATGGCACTTGCATCCTTGTTTACAAGTGACGCTATAACATAGGGGTCCAGGAACTCAGAAGGGACTGAGGTAAGAAATGGGGCCTGAGAGACTCAGCTCCAGGTCAGCTAACACCGAAGATTAGATTTTTAACCACATCATCCCAGGATCTAAGTGATGTCTGTTGATAGAGCAACCTGCAAAGCCCAAAGCAAGGCCTAAGACATGGTTTTCATGGAAAAGCCATGTAATGATAATCTATAAAAATCTATTTAACTCTTTTTCTGTACTTCTTGCAGAATTTCAGACCAGAGATACAAAAGAGAAAAAAAAAAAAAGATGCTTTTTTCTTCTTACGATTTAATCTGTAATATCAAGGGATGCATCTGAATTGCAGAATAGGGAATCTAATTTCTCCTGAGTGTTTCCTTACATATCAATTAGAGCAACATTATAAGAGATATGATATCGCTGTAACCACCCTCTGTTAACCCAGAATGAATTACTGGTAAATAACTCCAAGACAGCTGTTGCTCCATCGCTTTTAGTGGAAATTTTTGTGGTTATCCTCTCTTTGGGATGGAGAGGTTTTGAATGAGTAAAGATAAATTGTCCCAAGTGATATCTGCCAAAACAGGAAGGAGGAAAAAGTAAAAAACAAAATACTCAACAACCTGTAACACTTATCTGTGGATGACTAAGCTGCTTCTAACAGCTCCATAGACCTAATGTGAGTTCCACTTTAAAACTCAATATAACAGGAAGAGACTACAATTACAGCTTAGGTAGCTATCAAGGCCACTGCTTACAGAAGAATTAGCAGCCTGACATTTGTGAGTCTAGCAGTAGGAACTTTGGAAGTTTTCTGAATAGTGAGAATTGTAAAATAAAACCCACTTCATCTTTATGGATGAATTTGGTTTTTTTTTTCCTTTTTGTAATACACTAGCTAAATTATTCATCCTGGAGTCTTAAAGAATAAGTGGCTTCCAAAATCATTTCAGAGTTTAAAGAAAAATCTTTTCCAAAAATTAAGCCAGTGTTTCCTGCAGCCATGACTTCCACCATCTGGCCAAAGATTCTTTTCCTTCCTGCTACCTCTCATGTGGGCTGGCCCCACTATGGCTAATGATGCCCAGATGTCCTGGATCCTCAGGATCCCCACCTTCAGCTGCCTTTCTGACAATACATTGTCCCTTCTAGCTCATGCCAAAAAAATAAAAATTAGAAGCCACACCCATCTCTTTTGGACCAATGATGAAGAGCTCCCTGGTCAAAATGCAGGTATGTTGACATGTCTAATCTTCCAGGATAGGTAATATTGCCATTAACAACCACCACACAGAACATCTTTTTTGTTTCAGGAGTACCAGCGCCTGTAGGTAGACCTGTAAAAGTGCTGCTTGGCTCCTGATCCATTAGGGAGTTATAACTTTGATGGCTTTTCCTTACTATGCAGAGCACAAGGGCTTGAGGTGGGTGGCTCCTCATTAATTCCCTGTTGTCTTTGTTCTGGTAGAATGCACAGCTATTCTGGCCTCATCCATCTGGGTTGGTGGACTAAAAGTGCAGGAAGTGGGATTTGTAACTTTAAAGTGACTTCTTAGAATAAATAGAATACCACCCAATGATAATGTTTCAACTCATTTTCAGTCTTTTCCATTAAACACATTAAATATTCTTGATGCTAAATTATTCTGCTAGTCCCCTCATCCAAGATTGCCCCTCTGAGCTCAAAGGCTCCACCTTCCAAAAGTCTAAAGCTTTCAGTCTGAAACTTCACTTTGAAGATTAGAATGCAGTCTATGGGGAGGAAGGTGTTGGTGGGTGACCAGACAGAGGGTCTGGAAATGTTAAATATTCTCATTTCTATTCTTGGCTCCGTGTATTAACCACGAGGGTGGCCTACAGTGAGTCACAGAAGTAGGCTAGCACAGTGGTCAGAGCCTGAACTCTAAACCTGACGGCATGAGCTGTGCCCCTGCCCTTCACTGATTCCGTGTGAGGGCTGGCCAGATGCTTGACTTCTCTGAACTCCACCTTCTCATCTATAAAATGGGGACAAGAATCTCAGATTTAAGGGGATAACTATGAGGACCACACAACTTACTATTTTATAAAATATTAGACAAAAACTTAAGCACACTTACCAAGTGCTATATACATACTTGTAAAAAAATTAACTTCTCCCATTTTAATTTTCTATATCTAGAAAATACGGTTGAATGCAGTAATCAGGAAAATTAGTATTGTTTAGAGATTTAATATGAAAACCATTATGTAAGGTCAACATAATTTAGCTCTGGGAAAAGCCCATCAGCTCAGATTAATGGATTAAGTGTGCAGAATCTATCATCTTCAAAGACAAAATGGCTTTCCTGATGCTCTTCTGTGCCAAAGTACCACAACATGCCAAGACAAAGAGTGACGGAGCCACATTAAAGAATATCTGCTAACCTTGGGTTTCTGGTGGATTTTGTTACTTCATTTTCTCAAGGGGAATATTGGAGATGTTACCTCAAATACTTCATCCATGAAAGCTATGTTTCCAGCCAAAATCTCAGAAAATGACTTCCTAGCTATGCAAGAATAACTTCTCTGTGAGCCTATGTGTTACAAAGAGCATTGATTGTTTATAAAAGTACTCTTTTTTACATGCAAGTTGGGCCACTAGTTTTAAACCAGGATGTATTTACTTTGATCTTAGCTAAACTTTAATTTTGTCCCCACATACTAATATTGATATTCATCTTCTAACTCCTTAAATAGCACAAGAGCTGTTTCTCCCAAAATCAACTTCTAAGTTGCCACACTGCAGTTGAATTATTTAATAAATATACAGTTGAATGGCATTAAGCTACAAAATACTAATGTGACTTTCTTAAGCAAAAAATCTTTTTAAATGGAAAAAAAATATGCACTTATAATAATCTAGAAATTGGCTGGAAACTCTGGCTCCATCCATGCATTTTCAAACTCTTCACTATCTCTAAAAAACCATCAGAAAGTATTTTTCCTCTGATATATGAACTGCAGTGTATCTCTGAATTGGCTCACATTATTTCCATGCTTTTCAGATTCCTCAAATTACCATCTTCAGAAATGACACTTCAAACTGGGAGATCTTGGTGTTAAACCTGTCTGATTGCATTAATGCCAGAAATGACACAATAAAAGAGATGACATTCGCAAACTTTTTGGCTCTTTCAAAAGAATAACAAATGACAGTTGCTCTACTCACAGTTCAATTGCTGTATTTATTATAAGAGAAGAAAATGTATTTTAGACATAAGATGAACACGATCACCAGTTCTTCTATATTTCAAATGCATGTCAATATTCTTAATAAACTCAAACTTTAAAACTGTACTTGGCATAACTGATCACACAGTTCTACCTTTATATCTGCTGTTTTCCGCTTTTAATTCAGAAACAGTATTTAAAGGTAGGCATTGAAATAAAAATGGGGAAAATTTTGGCTGTTGGTATGGAAGGACACAGAAGTTTAAAAAGAACCATATGTCAAGGTGAGTTCAAACGCCTTGCCCATGGGAAAGCCACTGTGGCTGTAGGTCTGGGAGGATCTGTAATCTTATGGCCTTCCTATGATTCACTTTGACTATAAGAATACCAAATAACTCCTCTCAGAGTTAAGTCTAGCCAGAGGGATTCACTCTAAATTTTGCCTAGGGACGTATATCCCTAAATAAGCAGAAATGGAGCCTGCAGAAAAAGAAGACAAGTCAGCCCTGCTCCTATGCTCCACTGGCAGATCTCCTGACAATGGAGACCAAGCTCTGGAACATGTGTGCGGCTGGGGACAGCTCCTGCTGATGGGTGAAGTGGCAATATTTGCTTATGTACCCTTCCTAGCCATTTACTAGGTACACATTTATTATCACATGCTGTATTTTAAATATGTATAATTTTATTTTTTGTGTATAAGTTTAAAATAAATTTAAATGAAAACATTCACTTGATTCTAAATATGCAGTTATTGTCACATCGTACATCATAAATATATATACTTTGTATGTATCAGTTAAAAATAAATTTGCAAATACCAATGGCATTTAGATCCTATTTCACTATTTTATTTAAATTTAGAATATAGGAGACTTCAAGGAAAAAAAGCAGGGAAAACGTTAATCCTTTGGGAAAAGGAACGAAAACATTTTACAGAACACAAGTCACTTGCTTGTACAATAATTTATCTAAGTCACAAGATTCGAACTAGGACCATAGCAAAATAGTGAGCAGACATTAAATATGGGACCTTCAGCAAGCTATTTATGCATGTTGTATCTGTTTCTTTGCTCTGAAATGGGTATGATGGTAACACCTACTTCCTAGGGTTGCTTTGAAGATGAATTAGATAATGGAGAGCTCCTGTAACGATGCCTGGCACATGGTTAGAGCTATGGCATTATGGTTCCTGGAAGCCACATTATAAATCCTCCTGTAGCTACTCAAGTTCCATAGAGGAACCATACCCTAGGTCTCTAGCCCATTTTCTTGGGACTCTGCAGAGAAAAGAAAGTTCACTGGGGAACATACCAAAGAGCAGGTTCCTGGATATCATCTCTGAGACTGATTATGTAGGTCAGAGATATGGCCTAGGAACACAAGCTCCACATGTGTTTGGATGGAGGTGGTAAACAGGTTGCCCTATAGGAAAAGCTGTTGTGGGAAATTAGAAGGTGGCTGCTTTTATAAAGAACAATGCTGGAATTCCTGAATATCCTCTCAAGTGTAGCTGCACAAGGCAGTATTTCTTTGCTACATAAAAAAAGAAAATGGAAAAAAAATCATTATTGGATTCCTAGTATTCCAACAAGGGCCAAATGTCAGTCTTAAGACTATGTCTAACATACCAAGTTCTTGATTCTACCTTCTTACAAACAGCAGATATAATATTTTTATGAGAATATATTGTTCAGGAGGGAGTAACTCCAGCTTCAAAAATACTTCTTATTGTCTATCTTTCCTTAAATCACTAAAATGTTCTTTTGGGGTAAAACGCCTCATTTTTCTTGCATCACTTTTGCCTAATTATTGCAATCTTTACTATGCTATGAAATATAACTGATGGAGTCACTAGTAGCACAAGCTTCAGAATAAAGGAACTCAAGATTTCCATTATACTACAGAATGCTTAATAATCATCTACCCTCCTCCTTCTAATTGGCATAGCCAGGGTAATAATATAGTGTTATAAGATCTGTGTTTTGAAAATAAACTTGCTGTCCCAGCTCCATATTCCTTTTATTTTTGTAAGTCTTCTATTTTATTTTCTTATCTTTCCTTTGGGAAAATAAGGTGACAAATAGTAATCCACATGGGGTCATCAAAAACTAATTATTCAACCTAGCATAGAACTTCTTTCTAGCATAGGACAATAAGCTTTTATAAACTACAGTAAACTTAGTTTCTGCTGCCCTTAGTAGAATATTTTATTCAGGCTTGCTTCCAAAAGAACAGAGCATTGTTTTATTGTACACTGACACAGTGATAAGGTTTTGCAAAAAGAGTTATTTTTAATCTGTTAATTCTAGGGCAGCCCTGTGAAGTTGTTGGAGCTTTACGGTCTCTAAAGAAGAAGGAAAACAGAACCACCATGCAAACAACCTGGCAACTGCCAAAAGCAAAATCACTAAAATACAGTACAGGTAAAGCCATGATACTGGGTTTAGTGGTGAAGGTGGATTGATAGGGTTTTTTTTGTTGTTTTTTTGGTTTTTTTTTTTGGTACTAGGGATTGAACTCAGGGGTACTTTACCATTGAGCCACATCCCCAGCCCTATTTTGTGCTTTATGTAGAGACAGGATCTCACTGAGTTGCTTAGTGCCTTGCCTTTGCTGAAGCTGCCTTTGAACTTGCGATTCTCCTGTCTCAGCCTCCCA
Source organism: Geosciurus inauris (assembly GCA_004024805.1). Lineage (NCBI taxonomy): Eukaryota > Metazoa > Chordata > Mammalia > Rodentia > Sciuridae > Geosciurus > Geosciurus inauris. The sequence goes on from PVHX01008702.1 coordinate 10,318, forward strand.
AAGTGCGGGGATTACAGACGTGAGCCATTGTTCCCGGCTTGATAGGTTCTTATCTAGGCTACTGCTGTTGCCTTTGCTTTCAAACAAGGGCAGAACATCATAGCTTCTGGAACAAAAAGGCTGAAGAAACTGCTATGGTTTGAATACCTCCGCCCAACTCCATGTGTCAGAAACTTAATGCCCAGTGAAACCGTGCTAGAAAACAGGGCCTTTGAGAGGTAATTAGGTCAACAGTGGATTAACACCATTATCATGGGAGTGCATTAGTTATTATTGATGTGGCCTTCTGATATAAAAAAAATGAGTTCAGTCCTCAACCTTCTTGCTTTCTCTTGCTTTCTTGTCCTTCTGACTCCACTCAGGGGGTTATGCAGCAAGAAGGTCCTCACCAAATATTGGGACCTTAATACTTGACTGCCTAGTCTTCCAAACTGTGAAAAAATAAAGCAAAACAAAATGAAATTCCTCTTTGTAAATTACACAATCTGTGGAATTCTATTACAGCAACACAAAACAGCTAAGACAAGGACCAAATTGCTGATGGTGGCCATCTCACAGATCCAGGAATGGAGGCTGAGATCTGAGAATGAGACCTGACAGGGAATTTGCTGACAGGTGGGCTAGGCTCATTCCCCTAGAACACATGGGGTCATCCTGTGCTGGAACAACCACTTGCTCTGGCCTGCCAATGTCAGACATAGTCTAAAACAATAAAGCTCCACACTACAGCTTTTAAAAATGTAATATTCAGGACAGGTATTTCTGTAGGCATTACAAAATGTTCAAAACATAATGGAGTACTTAATCATGAATCAGACAGTAAAGAGAAAGAGAGAGCTAGAGAGGGAGAAGGAGGGGGAGACAGACAGAGAGAGAGAGAGAGAGAGAGAGAGAGAGAGAGAGAGAAATGAGCACTCTCAAGATCTTAAAAAAAAAAAAAGCAAAGCTCAATGAATACCAGGAATGGAGACAAAGTATAATATACAGAACAGTTATTGCAAAGCCATGTCATGGAAATTTAAATACAAAAGAATGACATTTTCGTATTATTATTTAAATATATTTATGTCAAGCAGCTGTCACACATATTGTTATACATGTAGCAATCCTCTGCTATTCCTTACCTTTTTATTTCCTTTGCCATATCTTTTGATGATATTAGAGAGAAGAATAATATTTTAACAATCAGTAAAAATATAACCTTACCAGTTTTAAAATAAACATAGAGAGGGAGAGGGAGGGGGGAGACAGAAAGCTATGCAAAAGTAAAGAAAGAAAGAAAGAAAGAAAGAGAGAGAGAGAGAGAGAGAGAGAGAGAAAGAAAGAAAGAAAGAAAGAAAGAAAGAAAGAAAGAAAGCAAGAAAGCAAGCAAACATATTTCCAGGACAAAGCAGATCCACCTATCCATATTTGGGGTTTGGTGATGGAATATACTCTACACATCCTCAAAAGTAGTTTAAAAATTAAATTTCCCAATCCTACATTCTCTCCAGACTTCCAGAAATATCTGATGAATGAGCAATGAGAAGCAGATAGTAGTTACTGTCTTGAATCAAAGCATTACACAAAAGAGCCTGGCTCTTATACACAGGAGTAAACAGACTACATATTTTTGTCATAGAAATTCAAACAAATTGTGGTGTGTGTGTGTGTGTATGTGTGTAATAACAGCCAGGAAAATCATACATTCCTTGCAAGATTCCTAAGCTCTTGCAGGCATGTGGCTGTCTCCTCTCCCTGGTAGATGGTAGTACTAGTCATTTTTGCACCCCTCAGAAAGTATAAGCAAGACGGGTTCATATAGGCCAACACTGGATTGATGGGCAGAATAGCTTCTCACAAAAAATCAAGAGCTGTGGGGGCCCCTAAACTGAGAAATGCATCCCACCACCAGTGCTCATGTCTTCTTCTATCATTTTAGATGTCTGTTTAGTTAGACACACGATCTGTTAACATCCACTCTGTCATGCATACAGTTTGCACACGGGTCCAACAAACTCCAGGGAGTTGAAGGCATCTATAGGAAACAGCAAGGAGAAATGCTCCTTTCCAGCCACCCACAATGGGATGCAAGACATTACAAAACACACAGGAGGAAGTGGACCACTTTTTCAGACCTCAAGGCAATGTTTAATTACACATCCCTGAGCATAGACAAGCCTAGGAGGCAAGAAAGGAGAGACTGACATCAGCCAGGCTTTTCAGGAAAATTAATTATTTTTTCTCATATTTTACAAACTCTGAATAACTAGATACATTATCCAATTGATTTTCAGCTCACTTTAGGAGGTTTGTTAAAGGCATCTTAGAATTCAGTTTATTAATACAGAGACTCTTACTTGGATGGGAAAATAGACAAAAAAATGAAAGGAAGGCAGAATGAGAGTTATGAGGGGAAAATGTGGAACACATCTGTGAAGAGGTTACACTAGTTCCCCTCATCTGCAGCTTCCCATTCTACAGTTTGTAACTCACAGTCAGTCTTGGTCCAAAACTAGTTGGAAAATTCCAGAAATGAACAATTCATAAGTTTTAGATTACACACCGATCTGAGTGGTATGATAAAATCTCACTCTGTCCCACCTTGGTCACGAATCATCCCCTCTTCCAGCACATCCATGCTTACACACAATGACTGCGTTTGGTCACTTAGCTGTCTCAGTTATCAGATCATCACAGCAGTGCAGTTCAAGTCACCCTTACCGTACTTTATATTGCACAGTGCAAGAAAAGTGATGCTGGCAATTTGGACATGCCAAAGGGAACCTGTGAAGGGCTTTCTTTAAGTGAAAAGATGAAAATGATACTTTTATTATAGCATATTGTTTTAATTATTCTACTTTACACTAGTTATTGCTATTAATCTCTTGCTATACCTAATTTATAAATTGAACTTTATCATAAGTATGTATATGTAGGAAAAAAACATAGTATATAGGGTTTGGTATTATCCACTGTTTCAGGCCTACACTGGGAGTCTTGGAACATATTCCCCATGAATAGCAGGGGACCACTGTACTTTAGGACAGGAGGTCAGAACTTATGATTAATTGAAAAATTATTCAAATAGAAATTCCATGCTAACTTTTGCAGTCATTAGAGGTACAGAGAAAGAGAATAAAAATTACTCAAATTCCTAAAGCCGGTTTCTAATGGGATTCATGTCTTTTTTGGTTTATCTGGAAAACCCAGTGCCAACTGTGAAGGGGGCTATTACTTTCCTATACTTTATTCCTCTAACAGTAAGGTACATCACAAAGAGAATAGGGTTGGAATCAGTGAGGCTGAGTTCTGAACCTTTGTTCCACTTCTGATATACATGTGGTTTGGGACAAGAGAATTAACTTCTCTGTGTCTCATTTTTTCATATGTAAAATTAATATAAAAGTAGAAAATAATTAGGACAATTGTGAAAATGAGAAATAATCATTATAAGATACCAGACACCCAGTAGTTCTCAAAATATAGCAGCAACAGTGATTCCACAATTGAACACACTGTTTTTGCAGCGGCAGTAAACTTCTGGTGAACATTGAAGGCTTACCTTGAAATGGAACAGATAATAAGTAAAGCAACAATTCAAAATAGTTTTCGTATTTGAATTGTCTAAGCCATGTTATGTCTATGAGGCTCCAGTGTGGAAAATTCTCAAAAGAGCAAGCCTGCATAATTAGGGAAGCTTCAGTTTTGCAATGGCCTGTAGAAGGTCACTGAAGGTGGTTAGTAGCCATAATATGCAAAGCATTTGGATAGAATCTTTTTAAAATTTTTATTTGTTCTTTTTAGTTATTCATGAGAGTAGAATATATTTTGACATATTATAGGATGGAATCTTTAATGACAGTAAGAATGAGCATACTAAAGCAAATTCCAGGTTTATGTTAGCTACCGATCTTCTGCTGCTCACTTTTTGGGTTGGTGCATGAAACAGCCATTCAACTAGCAGTTTGCATGTTATTCACTCAATCATATAGGTATGCTAGAGGGTTTTACACTTGGGGTACTGGGGATTTAATCCAGGGCCTCACTCTTACTAGGCAACTGCTCTACTACTGAGCTACACTCCCAATCAATGTTTTACTCTTAAATGCCTAGAGAAAGTTTTAAATGTGAAGCTCCTTACTTGAAGATAGAGTATGGCATTTGAATTTGTGGGGAATATCTTTGGAAATTGTCAATTTTTAAAAGTTCCTTCTCTAGAATTTTCTATGAAGATGTAACTGACTTGTATACCTGCATTTTCACAAGGGATAAAATAAAACAGATTAAAAATGATGCTTTGGGGCTGAGGCTATAGCTCAGTGTTAGAGCACTTGCCTAGCATGTTCAAGCTGTGAGTTCAGTCCCCAGCACCACCAAAACAAATCACAAATTGCCTAAAGAAATTTTAAATGTATCACTGCTTCATCCTAAATCAGTGTACTCAGTATCTTTTGACTGGTGCAGGAATGTGTAAATTATTTTCAGTACTCCCGATATTTTGTAAATAGACAGACAATTCCAAATTTCTTTGCATTGCCTTCCTGAATGGGAAGAACGCTGTCTTTCCTTGAATTTTTCTTTTTTTCCCCCCATCTTTGGATATCTGGTGCTTTGATAGAGAATGTACAACCACATTACAATGAATCTGAACATACTCAAGTGAAAACCAAATGATCTTTTGGTGTCATATGGAAAACAACACTTTGTGCATAGAATTTTATCTCCCCTTTCCCCATTTTTTGGTACAATTAAGAGCCAGGCTACCTTACTACATTTCATGGTAATAACAGTGTTAATGAAGCATTTTGCAAATCATGAACATATAACTTCTCTCTTTGCTGTGCGCATATATCATTTTTAAAGCAGTCCCCAAAATTGACTCAGAAAAGTGGAGCGACATTTATTGATTGCATGCTACATGCCAGCCCTCTGTGACCCTAGAAATAAAAATTATAAAAGAATTCTATCACAAAGCAGTAAATGAATGACAAAGCTCACTGTAATGAAAGCTGTGGAATCCTGGGGAGGATAGAGTGATAGGAGCAGGGACAGTAGTTGTGAAGGATGATACACATGCAGCAATAGTGCAGAGGCCCCTAGCTTCCAGCAGCAAAAAACCCTCCTCGATTCACATTAGCATGCTCAACTGATGTCATCCATATTTGAGTACCACGTCACAGAAAAGATGAGAAAGCATAAGCCTGAGGTACACAGCTGCGGGAGCTGCTGAGGTGAAGGAGATGGCAGCAAGCATTAAAGTGATGGAAAGAGCCTGTGAAAGCACCACATCATGACACCTCTGGGGAACCCTCCTTGGTGTAGCTGAAGTGAACTGTGTGTGCAGGGACAGCTGGAGATGAGCCAAGGGAGATTGACAAAGGCCAGGAATTGAGGGTTTATGACTTGGTGTGCAAGATAAAAGATGGGAACTCTATCCTGAAAGGTATGAACAGCCACTGAAGAATCTTTAACAGGGATAGGATCTGATTTGGACAACAGAAACATTCCTCTCGCCCTGGTGTAAGGCCTGATGGGAGGAGTCAGGAGGAATGAGGGTAGGAACCTAAGGGAGAAGTGAAGAATCTTGGGATTGAGGAAGTAGCAGCAGGCGTGGAAAGGCAAGATTTGAAAGATACAAAGGAGATAGACTTGTTGAATGACTAGCGGGAGGAGGGGACTTGGGAGCCAGAGGCAGGATTCCGAGATGGTTCTCAGATCCCTGCTTTGGGTGAATGGGTAGTTCGTGCTCTGCGTTAGGAAGGGAAGGAAGAAGGGTGAGTTTCATTTTGGAGGAGGTGGGACATAAAGAGTTTGGTTTCAACATATTGAGAGTACGAGGTATCTTGATCTTGAAGCACAGATGTTTAAAAATGCATGATGTAGGGGCTGGGATTATGGCGCAGTGGTAGCGTGCTCGCCTAGCACGCATAAGGCACTGGGTTCGATCCTCAGCACCACATAAAAATCAAAAATAAAGATATTCTGTCACCTACAACTAAAAAATAAACATTTAAAAAAAAATGCATGATGTAGCTCTTAACAGAGAAAAGTGCAATGCTGGAGTACTTTGCAACATGTTTGGAAATATTTTGATATTTTCTCCTCAAAGCATTCTTGTCAATGTAGAAATCCAGCAGCATACAGAAAAAAAGAGGCATATAAATAAATAAATAGTTTTATGTGAATCTCACTACAGAATAGATGCACATCGATTTAAATATTTTCCCATATGCTCAGCAAATATTATTCAACATGTGATTTAAAAGAAGTATAACATACCAAAGTATTGAAAGATGAATTATTTAAGAATCTTTACTAGTTACACAGCCTTCATACATACTGCATTTACTCTGAGAAGGAAACACACACCCAAAGGGTGAAGGGGAAAGAAATAGTTTCTCTAAGCGAAGGAACAGAGAGAGCAGAAGATTTATCTGGCTGACAGCCAGTCAGAAAATATTGAAAAGCTAGAATTTTCAAGGCAAATCTCTACTAATCCATCTTTTACCAAAGTACTCACTTAAAGTCTCACCTTTTGACATGAAATATTTAATAGGAACTTTACATTAGCCACAAAGTACCCTTAAAAATTTAATATTGAACTCTATTCTAGACTAAAAGAAGAAGGTCTAAGGTAACTGCAAAGAAACATGTTTTATTTTTTTAAAGGAGAAGGAAATAAAAAGGACTTGTGGGAAGCATAAAGCAGTTAATGAGAATTTCTACTGAAAACCAAAAGTTAATGACGACACAGAGTTCCTTTCCTATTGAGGACAGATGCTTCTTAAAGAATGGATAAATCAATAAAGTTCATTTACTAGTCGCATTTGGAACCACAATTTTAATCTGTTGAAATGGTACAAAAACTAAAAGCAAAAATGGGTTCCTTTTAGAAAGCAACTCCATTCATTGGCTTCCACCCTCATCTACCCAGTTTATATTCAGCTCCCTGACCAGGGAAGGTAGCTTTTAGTTGGGTGCGTGCATGATGTTCATTTGTCTTGCATATAAAAATTAGAACATAACAAGCTTCTAATCATCACTTGTTAATCTGAAGCAAAAAGAATTCTTTTTTTCCATTGAAAGCAGATTGTAGTAAAAAAAAAAAAAATCAGCATTTTCCAAGGTCATATGCTATTGGCAAAGCTCAAAAAAAAACCCTTATAGTCCAACTTGCTTATGTTCAGCTGTGTTTACTTAGACTTAACTTGACAAAGTCTGCCTCTGATTATACAGAGCAGTCATCTGCCCACAGATAAATAGATATTACACAAACTTTTGGAGGGAATGACATTTGGCCTCCATAATTTTGGAATAACTTACTATGTACCCTCAACTTAAAACACCAAAATGATTCACAATATGTTTTGGGGATTGAAACATAAATATTTCATTTTACAAAGGGAGCAGTCTCCATGACCTCTATGGATTTTAGGTGATTTACTCACAAAATATGGTACCACTTTGGAAGGTGTGGAGACGCTCTGAAACACGCAGTTTCAGGCAACATTTATTTCAGTCTTTTCAATAACCATCAAGATTTCAAGGAATTTTTGTAAACAAACTGTCACTTAAAGAAAATAACTTTCCATCAATTTTTGCAACAAGTCTCCAGAACAGAACATGCATATAAAAATAAGAGTTAAGTAAATTATTTCCAGAGACGACGTCTTGGAGTAATGTTTACACTATCGGTAGAAAGCAAAAGCTCCACATTTTACCACTCTGTCTTACACTAAAGGCAAAATTTTGCTTTTAGAGTAACGTAAACCATTTCCACTGCATAGAGACTGTTCCTAATTAGCTAAGAATTTATTCTGGCCCATCATATTTACGTTGCTTGCTGTTGTATTTACACAACAAAAGATACCCATGCTTTCCTCTCCAAACTGAGATTCTTTTAAAGGTGGAAGTACTTAGATTCCCCAGCAATCAACCAATAAACCAATCAATCATCAGATTTTCATTGCCGTTATTGCTAACAGCTCACAATTCAGTAGTGAACATGAGGAAACAAAGTCCCTGTCCTCTGAAGTTTATCAAATGAGAAAAATCATAAATTGAATGCAGACTGTCATTTTCTAGATTGCTCATTTAATTGAAACAATTATAAAGACTTTTCCCCACTGAAACTAAAATATTTTCTTCACTGACTCCTGTTGTATTATTGAATTAACTTTGGGATGAAGCCTTTCATGCGGAAAGGTGGTCTGGTAAGGGAGCCACAAATACTGTGCTGTGCCATGTCCCTCTGGCAATTCAGGCTATGTCTGTAAAGGGCTGAGTTTTTGACTGATTCACTGAATGCTCTCTAGTTTGGCTTTTATTCTAATACACTGAATTTACTTTGATAATCACTTTGTAAATTAAGCTAATGTAAGCAATGGCACTGCTACCGTTGGAACAACTGCCACTTAAGTTTTAATAAGTGAAGGCACATTCCCACCTTGTTTTCCCTTCTTAGGCTTCTGCTTTGAGATCCACGAGTGGCATATATATGTGTGTGTGTGTATATATTCATTTATTTATATTTATATGTATGTACACACATATATGCATTCATGAATTTATATATGCATATTTATAAGATTATAAAATACATAAAAGATAATATATACATAAAATATATGAGCATATAAAAGATTTTATACACATACGCGCGCACACACACATACAGGCAAAGGAATGTGTTTTCAAATGTGCGTGCCTTTAAGGTCAGCAAACAAATCCATAACATGTGCCAGACACTGGAGTGTCCCTGTAGCAATCTCCATGAGAGAATACATTAAGACCTCATTAGCCTTTAATGCAAAACTGATCCACAATCATTTCAGAAAGGGCAGATTCCTCGGATTCAAAGTGCAGTCATAGAACTGAATCCAGGAAAATGAGGGAGAACGAAATTCTCTTCTGTAGCTCAGCCACATGACAAAGCCAGAGGCATCTCCAAAGCCACTGATAGAGGCCAGCAAGCCAAGCAAAAAGGCTGCTCCTGCTGGAAAATAATCACTTTCACAGAGCGACACTAGGTCCTATGGGAGTGTCTAAAAGAGGAAGGGAAGGGGTGTTAGAAAACATGGGGACACACCAAAGAGGGCACATTTTACTTTTTAAGCTAGATTGCTGCGTGGGAGGAGTAGGGATGGCAATTGATATGCAAAACTTGCAGAAACTAAAGCCACTTGCTGGGTGGTTTCTTACAAAGAAAAGTATATTTGCACATTTTATCAGATTGGACCAAGACATGTAATTCTGAACAGAAACTAGTTATAGAAGTTTACTTTTAAACAGGACCAGAAAGTCCCACATACACAAATTATTTTCCATTCAGTCTAGGTTATCATGCTGCAGTGTTGTGGCTAAGGAAGAAATGAAGAACCATGGAATCTCTAGACACAGTTCCTTCTCTAAAACACCCAATTTAACTCAGGAGAAGAAAATGTCATGGATCACCAACCAGAATTAGTTTGCAGAAAATTTGCAGTTGAATCAAACTTATATTAACCAAAGTAGGGAGTTATGTTAAAAAGAAAAAAGGAAGCTTTCCCAACCAAAAATCTTGAAAATTTTCCTTTATTTTCTGGTTTCATTTTTCCCAGAACTGAAACACCACAAAATAACAACACCCTAGTGCACTTACTTCCAGCTCAGTCAGGCAGTGCTGAGGTACATAAACATTTTTTATTTCACTTTTTTACAAGAAGGTGACCAACATTTTCTTAACCTTCCAAAAAGCTTCAGGTTTGGAATATGTTTTGGTTAAATGTCAGCAAAGGAATTTGCTCATCGTTCAAAAAACACTTTTTCTTTCCAACCTTGGAGTATATGTAGAAACTGTGTTGTGAATGGAATTAGAAAAAGGCTCAAAGCCACACAGGGAAACCCAGTTTTCATAATTCCTAAAAGAGAGTTGTAGGGAAGTATTCTCTAGAAGAAAATGGAAATAATAAAAAGCATTTATATAGCTCAGTGGACAGACTGCTTTCACAATCGTTATCATCTTTGACTCTTACAACAGCCCTGTGAGGTAGATATTTCTGTTTCCCTCATTTTATAGATATGGAAATAAATTAAAGAAGTTAGATGATTTACCTAATGTTTCCTGGTTCGTAAGTGGTAGCAAAAAGAAAAAAAAAAATTGGAACTCGGTTCTTTGAAGTTTAAAACCATAATCTGCATGGGCATTAATCGAAGCCCCAAGGCCAGCCTCTTACATAATGGGAAAATACCAGAAGTATTGCCATTAAGGTCAGGGGAGGTGAAATTCAATGCAATAAGCCAGAGAAAAATATTCATGACAATAAAAAAATAAATAAAAAACTTCAGAAAGGAGGTAAAACCATCACTCTGCAAATAATAAGGCTGCATTATAAAAAACATAAGAAAATCCACTGAAAGAATTGCCAAACATGATAAGCAAATTTGTGGTGGTTGTTGAGTACAATTGCTTTCTTATGTAAAAAGAAAAAAATAACGTGTTAGAAAATGTAATAGAAGAAAGGACTCAACTTGTAACAATAAAATAACACAGAAGCAAAATGCCTAGGAATAATTGAACAATAAACGTACAAGACCAATTTAGAACATCTTAAAACACTACTAAAAAGCTGCAAAGGACATGAACAGACAGACCAAGCTTTTGGATGATTCTACATCCTAAAAATATTGATTTTCTATAATGAATTTATTAACATCACACTACCCTAATAAAAGAAACGAAAGAGTTCTGTTTTTGAATAGACAAGTTGATCCTAAAGTTAATACAGAAAAGTAAACAAGAACAGCTAGAAAATTATTTAAAAAGAACAGTGAGGGAAAATAAACACAACCAGATATTCAATATCTTCTAAAGCCTCAGTGATTAAAAGTATGTATAATTAGAGCATGAATAAAAAGAAAATCTGTTGAGAAGAATAGAAAGACAAGATAGACTTAATTTAAAATATAGTATTTCTAACAAAGAAGGGAAGAGAAAGTTGATCAATAAATGGTGTTAGGATTACTGGGAAGCCATATGGAAAAAATTAAGTTGGACATTTTCATCACATTATATTACATTATACCTCTAACTAAACATGTTGTAGAGAGATTAAAGAGTTAATGTAAAAACTCAGTCCATAAAAATATCAGAATAAAAGTTAGTTGGGATTTTTTTTTAAGTTTTGACCCGTGAAAGTTCAACCTCATAAGATCTAGAAGCCATGAAAAATTGATAAATGTAATTATATTTTTACAATGTACAGAAGAGAAAATAAAAATAAAATTTATATGTGTGTGTAGAATATTTGGTAAAAATATTATAGTCTAATCTGTCTTCCTACAGTGCTCTTCAAAATTAACAAAACACACGTATGCAGAAAAAATAGAATCACCAATGGCTGTCAAGTATATACATATCCTCAGAATCATTCTTTACCAATCAGATGGATAAAATAAATTATGAGTTTAAATAACACTGTGTCTAGAGGCTGTGAGGAAATAAGCACTTCCATCATTGTTAGGGTGAGTATAGTATAATCAAACCTATTGCGGGCAATTTGGAGTTGAGATTGAATATACATAGCTACAAAAAAGAGTAAGAGCACGCTCCGTGTGCTATTACAGGAAAATTTCCAACATACATTACAAAATCAAAAAATTCAAGATTACCTTTTTAATGTGAATTCAAGTCTTTTTTATTGTTAGTATCTGGACATAATATTTGTATTATATGACAGACTCTATATTTTTGTTCCTGGCTGTGAAATAAATACACTGTTCATCACAGTACAAATCAAAGGTATAAAGAGTTCTAGTTTATTATCAGACTAGTTCAAAGAATACAGTTTGGTAATGAGCTAAACCTATCAAAACTATTTCAGAGCATACAGTTCTAATGAAGTTTCATTAGTTTTGTTTTGTTTTAACTTGTGGTAAAATATACATAACATAAAATGTATCATTTTAACCATGTGTAAGCATACAGTTCAGTTGTATTAAGTACGCTCACTGTTATGCAACCATCACCACCATCCATCTCTAGAAGTTTTTTCATTTTCCTAAAATGAAACTCCGCTCTTCAAACAGTAATTTCCCATTCCTGCCCACCTCTAGCCCCTTGCAACAACCATTTTTTCCTTTGTCTCTATGAATTCAACTACTCGAGATACTTCAGGCAAGTGGAATCAAGCCATATTTTATCCTCTTGCAAAGTTTCAAGTGTACAGAGATATCCATAGTTTCCTATAACATTCCTATGAAATTAGACATTCCTAGAATCATCTGCCATGGAAAAGCTGAATATGAGCTAGGACTTGATTTGTGGCCATGTACTTTACCTCCTATTCTTAATCCTTGGCTTAAAAGAACCTCTTATTCCAGACTCAATAGTAACTGGTCCTAGTAAGTACATTCCTGTCCCACCAGCTCACCCTCAACTTCTCCATGAGCATGAGAAAGAACAGTTCCCTTGATGTTGCTCTCTCAAGCACACTTTAAAGCTCTTTTTCTGCTATCCTTTCCTTGCTCACAGATCTCTGGGAAAAGAATGAATGGGCTTATACGTAAGTCCCAGAGTTCTCGACAAATGAAGAATACTGCTTAAAGACTTGCCCAGAGCTACTCATCATGGAATCCACAAATTCCTTCAAGAGCCCATTCAGGCCCTAATTTCTTAATAATTACTTCCTGGTATTTAGAGATTCTCTCATCCTTAGCATACAGAATTGGATCCTGAAATAAGAGGCATTCCCTCTTATATTCCAATTTTCTCCTCTTTAGCTCACCCCTTTTTAACCAAATCAACTCTTTAAATGTCTTCCCCTGACATTACTATGAGGTTTTAAAATATCTTTGTCTTCTAGATTTTTTTATTATTATTATTTCTTCTGTCTTTTCTGAGTTATAATTATTTCTTGTAATTGTATTTATGCTTTGTTTTTGTTCTGGCTTATTCTCTAAACTCAGATATTCTAATGCTTATATAAGAGTTATATCAGACTTAACCCGCTTTATAATCGATTACTAAAATAGCTCATCCTTCCCAGAAAAGAAATTTATATATAATACCTAAATGTGGTCAAAATAAAGAGGTGAATCAACTGCTTTCCGACTCTGGCTGAGTTTTTCTACAACGGCAGAAAAGGACATGAATGAAAAATTGAATGATAAATCTAGTCATGATAAACTAAAGAGAAGATAAAATGTGTCCAAAGCTGCTCCCATGAGTTAGCAACCTGATACTGCTTCCTCTTAGTCTTTTTTTTTTTTAATTTGTTCTAATTAGTTATACATGACAGCAGAATGCATTTTGACACATTGTACACAAATGGAGCACAACTTCTCATTCTTTTGGCTTTACTTTAGTTATAGAGTCACACTGGTCATACAATCATACATGCATTGGTTAATAACGTCTGTCTCATCCCACCATCCTCCCCTCTACTCCCTTCCCTCACTCTCCTCTGCCCAATCCAGAATTCCTCTGTTCTTCCCTATCCCCCTCCTCCCATTATGGATCAGCATCCACAAATCAGAAAAAACAATCAGCCTTTGGTTTTTGGGGATTAGCTTATTTCACTTAGCATGATATTCTCTAGCTCTATCCATTTACCTGAAAATGCCATAATTTCATTCTTCTCTGAGTAATATTCCATTATGTGGAATATATACCACATTTTCTTTATCCTTTCATCCATTGAAGGGCATCTAGGTTGGTTCCATAGTTTAGTTATTGTGAATTCAGCTGCTATAAACATTGATGTGGCTGCGTCACTGTAGTATGCTGATTTTAAGTCCTTTGGGTAACTATACTACAAATCAATAGTAACAAAAACAGCATGGTATTGGCACCAAAATAGACATGTACACCAATGGTATAGAATAGAAGACACAAAGACAAACCCACATAAATATAGTTATCTCATATGAGACAAAGAGACCAAAAATGTGCATTATAGAAAAGATAGCCTCTTCAACAAATGATGCTGGGAAAACTGGAAATCCATATGTAGTAAAATGAAATTAAACTCCTCTCTCTCACCCTGCACAAAACTCAACTCAAAGTGGATCAAGGACCTAGGAATTAGACCAGCGACCCTATGCCTAATAGAAGAGAAAGTAGGCCCAAATCTTCATCATGTCAGCTTAGGGCCTGACTTCCTTAACAAGACTCCTAAAGCAGAAGAAGTAAAATCAAGAATCAATAAAAGGGATGAATTCAAACTAAAAAGCTTCTTCTCAGCAAACAATTAAGAACATGAAGAGAAAGCCTACTGAATGAGAGAAAATGTTTACTACATGTACCTCAGATAGAGCACTAATTTCCAAGATATATAAAGAACTCAAAAGCTTAACACCAAAAAACAAATAACCCAATCAATAAAAAGCCTCAGGAACCAAGCAGACACTTCACAGAAGAAGAAATACAATTGATTAACAAATATATGATAAAATGTTCAACATTTCTAGTAATTGGGGAAATGAAAATCAAAACTGCTCTAAGATTTCATCTCATCCCAGTCAGAATAGCAGTTATCAAGAATACAAGCAATAATAAATGTTGGCAAAGATGTGGGGGAAAAGGTACACTCATGCATTGCTGGTGGGACTGCAAACTGGTGCAACCACTATGGAAAGCAGCATGAGATTCCTCAGAAAACTTGGAATGGAACCACTGTATGACCCAGCTATCCCATTCCTCTCAATCTTGATCAATTTGAGAGCAACTAGGATATCAAGGACCACAATAGGCACACCAATGCAGGGAGATGGCACACAGGGTCTCCCTGCCTCCTTCCTTTCTGCCCTCCTTCTCTTTCTTCATTTTTCCCTCTCTCCCTTCCTTTTGATTTTAATTCTTTAAAATTTTATTAACATGAAACAATTAAATGTATTTATGGAGTAATCATAGTGTGATGAAATTATAGTAATTAGTATTCCATTTCCTTATTATTTCTTTATTTTGGTGCTTTTAGGCCCCTCTCTTGTAGTTCTTCATAAAATACATAATAGGTTATTTTAAACTATAATCAATACATGGTGCTGTGCAACACTAGAAATTATTCCCTCTATCTAATGTGTCTTGGTACTGGTTATTACTAGAATCTGAGAAGGATTGAGGGGTAGAAGGAGGATGGAGAATAGGTACCACAGTTTCTTAACAGTTGAACTTACCAGTGATATTTCTAATGATGTAATTGCACTGAATTGTCTCCTTCAGAAATGGGATAAATTCTAGCCCAATCATATCACTGTTATTCAAGTAAGATGCTAATAATGTTTTTTCATACTGCTCAATCATAGGTTAAGAATAAAACTATGCATGCTAGAAGATCCTGGAAACAGAGACAGATCTCAGTCAACAGTGCTTCAAAAGTGCAGACCATCACCAGAGAGAGAAGCTCCATCATTAGGAAAAGAATGCATCTCTCAGAATCAAATTTGCAGAATGCATCTGAATCAAATTTCAGAAATTATTTTAAAAGACTCCTCTCTTGAAATCATGTCCACTTTTTAAAAGACAACTTTATGCCATTCTCGATTCTTATATTAGGACTTTCACTTTTCCTTATAGTACATGTATCCTTTTCTATAAAGGACAAGACTCAGGATTATAAGCATGAACCAAAGTTGTTTTCATCGGATTAATTTATTTTTTTTCTGGATGCTTCCGTGCCACTCTGTTTCTCAACTAGTCAGATGAAGGGAATGTTCAGGTCCATGAGCATGGTCTCCAACAGACCTCTACACCAGTGACTGGGATACAACACTGGAGTGGACAAGAGGGTGTTCTGTGCCCAATCATTGACTGCTCCAAAAAGGAACACAGACCCAAGAAGACCAGAAATTGCAATCCTATCTACAAATGGGTTTCTAAACCTGGAGCAAGGGGTGATGGTTAGGTTTTACGAAATCCTGGAACCATCTAAATTGATATAAGCTTAAGTGAAGAAATAAACTGCCATTTAACATCACAAGTGCCTAATAAGGAAGTTGAAGGTTATGAACTACAAGGTCCCTTAAGTTTGCCTAGCTCCTTGATGGCTGATGTAATCATGCAATGGTTAGCCTGGAAAAGAGATTGGGAGGAGAACTTGGAGAGAGCTGGATTATACTGCACTGTAAGAAAAGAACCAGGAAATTTTGAGGTAGGTGGATATTAGAAGATGAGCAGGAAAGGGTAGAAGGAGGAAGAGGAGAGCTAGTGAGATGCTGTGAGGCTGGAGACAGCGTGGGGTAGAGCAGGCGGGGAGGAGTCCCATGTGGAATGGGTAATAAACACTCAAGAGCTAAGGCAGGGTCAGATGTAGCTCAGTGGTAGAGCAAGTGCTTAGAATGTGTGCAAGCCTGGATTTGATCCCCAGTACTAAAAATACACAAAGGTAAGCAGTGCTACATATGAAGGCATCTAAATGCAATGGTAGAAGGTCCTCCTTCATTCTCTCTGAATTTTCCATCCAGTCTACTATACACACATGCCTTCTGAGAGTGAGGGGTCTTCTGACATTTGAGGAAGGGAGTACATTTCATATCTCAATGTGATGCAGAACAGGAGCACATGTGGGGAATGGCAATTCAACCCATAAAATGTGCTTTGGAAAGTGCACAGTTCCATATGCTTTGACAATAGAGCCTTTAGGCATCTGCAGTAGTGTTCGATCATCCACAGCATGAACTAAAGCATCCAAGGGAATCCTACATAGATCTAAAGGATTAGAGACATTCTCATTGCCATCTGGGTTTTGCCATCTGGGTGAAGGAAGAGGTGGATATGCCTTCTGGAAAAGGAACTAAAACCTTTTATCCAATTTTTAAAGTTGTCCAGGTACAAAAGGAAGAATAGCTCTGAATAACTTAAAAGTCACTGTTTTAGAGGTTCACTCTGTAAATATTTTTTTTTATTATTTTGAGTACACTTAACCAGAATGGAAAACACCGTAAAATCAAGTGGAAAGAGCCTGAACCAAGAGCTGAGAGACTTAACTTCTTTTTCTGCCTCTGCCATTAAGTAATTGAGCAGTAGCAGGTCAACCCCCCCAACCCCGCCCAACACCCACCCTACCACACGCACACCCTGTGTGAAAGTGGGAATAGTTACTCTCATTTTTACCTCAGAGTTGTAATGAGGATCAAATAAAATAGTAGATGGTCATACATTTTCTACACTGCATGGCACAACACGATATATTGTTAGATCTAATCTGGCGCAAGACTTGCTAATCGAATACCAAAATAGTAAGTAAAAAAATGAACTTAGTAAAAATATTTTTCTAATTCAATCATTGATTAGTATCCCTTTTCTTGCCATAATAAACAAAGGCCTTCTGTTTAAATATTATTTTTAATCCTACATCCAATTCTGGAAGCTTCACTGTGTTCTACCTTCACTTTATTTGTGTCTGTTTTGTGTCTTTTCCTACCTCTTGGCTTTTCCTCTGTAGGTGAGCACATCATGTTTGTGCAGAAGCAAAAGAGGCTTCGCTAGCTTTTTCTCTGTATGGCAGCGGGCATGACATTTGATCTTACACAGGGATTAAGTCATTCATGGGTAGAGCCCAAAGGGAGGAACAGCTCCAAAAACACAACCAGCCTCGCTGGTACTACAACATCCAGAAATTCAGTCACTTCTGCTACAGTTATAATTTGTAGTCTGTCTGGCACAAAGAAATCTAACTGCAGTCTCTGTGGTTTAAATAAAATGTATCTACAGCAGCTTGGAGCCATGTTTTAAAATGTTCCATGTTATTTTAGTTCAAGGACAAGCTTTTAAAATTAAAAGAAAACTTTGGCTTTAATTATAGACTATGAGTGAAAGTTATTTTAAAGGAATGCTATTGAGTCCCACTGCTGAAGAAAGCATTCAAATTATTTTTTTTTTTAGAAATTAATTCTTTTCTTAAAGTAACAATCTCCATTGCTATAGGAAGATCAAAAACAGAGAGCACACATGCCTGCAAAGAGGACAACGTTTTTGTGGTTTTCAAACTATGATAGTCATAGTTCATCCATTCACTATTGTATTTTCCAGTGATTTCAGTTACATTTTAGGACTAGAATGCAGTATTTTAATAGATGTTACTGTTGACACACTGACAGACCTAATAAAAGGCAGTGGATATTGTTGGTTTGCCCTAAATTTAAGAAAAACCCAGTAGACTTTAAATTTATAAAACACAGAAGTTGAAATACACTGCCCAGACAATAAAACAATTCACTACAGGACTGTTTTAAAATACCAAATGTCGGCACTGTCCTCAAAACTTGATTTGATTTAAACTTTGTTTTTGGAATGTATCTATTTGGAAAATCAAGGCACACCTTTATTTTCGGTGGATTATAGAGTAGTCTGAAGCAGAAGTCTTAAGTCTTATCTATAAGCAGAGCAGGAAGTGAAAAGCTAGACCCCAGGCTCCAGGCCCAGCCCTCCTCACCTGGTGGGAGGCATAGGAAAGAATCTGACTGTAGTCCTGTGGTTTCCTCAACAGTCAAGCTTCCCCTTGTAAAGGAACAGCTCCCTCTAATAAAGAGCCGGTCACCCTTGTTGCTTTACTTCCTTCACATTTTTGGACTTTGTAGCTCTCAGGAGAATTGCTATGGCAGACACTTTCCCCTCTGGCTACCCTGCTATGTCTCCAGATTCTCTTTTCTCTCTACAAAGATGCTCTAGGCACCCCTGGCCCCCTGTGGATACAGAGAAGGCCCAGTCCTAATGTCATCATCTGCAACCTCAAATGCCTACACTATGGCTCCGAAAGAAAGACCTTTAGGAAGAAGATGGAGAGATGAAATAAAATATGGACCCAAGGTATTTACCAAAGATGAGGGAGCAACATGGCTGATCCTATCCTTCTGGAAAGATGAAAGGATTTGGATGCTCAGAGTAGCTAAGGAGTTTACCTTAAAACTCTTTCACACTGCAAGTTCTTTTGAGATTTATAAATTCTGCTTTCAAAAATATCCCATGGGAAATGAGGATAATAATGTCACCTATTTCATAGTAAAAGGGTTGAGTAAGAAAAAATATTTAAAATGATTGGCACTGTGCATGGCTCTTAATAAGTACTCCATGATTACCAATATTTCTGTCATTATTGAACTGCTTTGATGGTTCTGTTTCCATACCTCACTATATCAGCTGTCTTGAAATGCAGTTCTTGATTGCAACAGGAACAACCACTAACCCAGAAGGGGCAGACAGAGTACTTTCTGTGATGGGCTGAGGGTTGAGCATAGCATAAGGCCATAGGTTCTTTTTGTGAGTACAGGAAAAGGTGTTAGAGGGAGACATAAAGGCAGGTAGAGAGATCTCACAAAGATAAATTACCATCTTTGCAATTTTTTCCAGATTTGGGAAAAAGTAAGACAATGGCTGAGAGCAGGTTTAGAGTCAAACAGATCTGAATTTGAATCTAACTCTGCAACATCACAGTTTATATGTCACATTCTGCTACTTAGGGCCACTCTCTTATTCTTGAAATAAGAACAGTAATACACACAGAAGAGAGTTATTGTGAGGACTGAATAAAAAATAAAGCACTTAGCTCAATATGAGGCAGATATTAAGTATGTGATAGATGGTAGCTTTTATTACTATGTGTAGAAAAATGTACTGCACTCACCATACCACTGTTAGTGGTATGGTGAGCATTCATTAAACCACTGTGGATTTTCTACTACCTTGGAAGTACATGTCATTGGCTTGTACTTCCAAGTACCACTCATTCATTAAACCACTGTGGATTTTCTACTACCTTGGAAGTACATGTCATTGGCTTGATGTTCACCTGCATGGAAAGAGGCCTACTTCATGTTATGAGATAAAATATATGTAACCTGAAGTGATGCAAGATTAAACAAATGTATAGAGAACATATGCATACTTTTGTGCTCATATGTAGTTATATACTTGTGTATAAGCAAGTTGAAACTATCCACATATATATCTACATACATATGCAACTATATATAAATATATGCAACTACTACTTATCAATGAAAAATAAAATAAAACACAAAAGAAAGAAAGAAACCCCTTCACATCCCCATCTTCTCAAAGAAAGTCTTGTTAGGGTACACAATGAAATTGTTGGCTAAGAATTAAGTCTGGATATTTGCTTATGCTTTTTTTCCAACAACAAAGCTAACTAGTAGTAATATGTAAAATCCTTGACCTCATCAGAGTGACTCTAGTCCTTTAAAGGATGTACCAAAGCTTTAGCTATATGATCTTGGGAAAGATCCACTGGCTATGACAGATCCTACCTCGTTCTATGACAGTAAATTCACTGCAAGTGAAAAACTCTAGAAATGCTAATTGCTCCAATAAAAGAAGCTGCTGGTCTTGTAAAGATTTTGGGGACAATGTCCTATTTAAGATTTATTTCTCTATAAGCAGCACAGTTTGTATATGTTGACAGAGATGGACAATCAAGCTTATTACTAGAAAACACATAGAAAACTAATCTGTGGTCAGTCCCACTGCCCAGACATAGAGGTATTGGGAAATAGTCAACTCAGTCATAGTCAAACAAGCCAAGTGGGAACCTAAACAGGAGTGTCCTGGGCAAAGACAACATGCTTTTTGTTAAAAAAGAAAGAATGAGAAGGAGGAAGATAAAGAAAGGTATTTTAGAGAAACCCAAAGATATTTTGACATTTTCAAAATAAATAAAACATAAATTTTAATATGTATTATTAATATAAGGTTTCTGAAACATGATAATCCTTTCCCCTTCCAATTTTTTGTTCTTATGTATGATTTTAATCAACTGCATTTGTAGCACTACCTAAAAATTATTAAAGTAACCCAAGTACAAAAGGGTAAAAAAACAATATATAGCATATGATATTTAATGCCCCATTAATTAATGATTTTGCATAAAGGAAAGATTGGCAAAAAGAAGTGGAATTCTTAGCTCCTTGTTTTTACTTAAAAATCCCTAACAGTACTCATTCAAACAAAGTTTTCCACTGGAAAGACAAAAAGAAAAGTTAGTTTCTGCTATGCCTTCCACACGTTTAACTACAGAATAAAAGAGTATCCATTTGAATTCCAATCACATTTCAAAAGTGTCAAATTTATTGGGTGCAGATCTGCCAAGTATTACCGTGTCGTATTGTAATAATTATAAAAATTTTTACTAACAAACTGTATGTAGATCTTTCTTTCAAGCACTGTAGTTTAGGAGGTCTTACCTATCCTAATGTATCATGTTTATGCGAATGAAACCTATTAGAATTTTGCAAGAGTTCCCACTATTCCATTCTGTAGACAGTCTTTCTGTATTTATTATTCTTTGACATCCAATGTGTACAAATTCTCACCGAAAACTATTAGAAACAAAAGAAACATCATATGGATTTGTGACAAAACCATTAATTAAGCCATTTATTAAAAATCTGTATTAAAGGGTTCCCCTTTAGCCAGGCATGGTGGCGCATGCCTGTAATCTCAGCACTCTGGGAAGCTGAGACAGGAGAATCGCAAGTTCAAAGCCAACTTGTGAAACCCTGTCTCTAAATAAAACACAAAATAGGGCTGGGGATGTGGCACAGTGGTCCAATCCCCGATACCAAAAAGTACAAATAAAAATTTTTAAAAAAAGGTTCCCCTTTGAGACAGTGAACTGAATAATCTTGATTCATTTATTCCTAAAATCCCATTAAAATTGTAGAATACCGACTTAAAATCAAATACATGCCTAGCAGTACTTGAAAACAATAAAAATTATCATTGCCAAATAAGAAAACTTGAGAAATTCATGAAGGGTGAAATACATATGGCATCATGTTGGTGGGAAAATCTAAACAGATTTTTTAATTTGTTCTTATTAGTTATACATGATAGTAGAATGTATTTTGACATATTATAAATACATGGAGTATAACTTCTCCTTCTTCTGATTATACATGATGTAGAATTACATTGGCCGTGTAATCATATACACCCATAGAAAAGTTTTCTTTACATGTTGGCTCAGGAACCAACTTCCTCAACAAGACTCCTAACATGCAAGAAGTTAAATGAAGAACCAAAAAATGGGATGGAATCAGATTAAAAAGCTTCTTCACAACAGAGGAAACAATCAAGAATGTGAAGAGAGATCCTATAGAAGAGGATAAACTTTTTGCCACCTACACTTCAAATACAGCATTAATCTTGAGGATATATGAAGAACTCAAAAAATTTAACACCAAAAAAACAAATAACGCAATTAATAAACGGGCAAAGGAACTGAACAGGCATTTCACAGAAGAAGAAATAAAATCAATCAATAAATATGCGAAAAAATGTTCAACATCTCTTGCAGTTAGAGAAATGCAAATTAAAACTACACTGAGATTTTATCTCACTCCAGTCAGAATGGCAATTATCAAGAACATAAGTAATAATAAATGCTGGTGAAGATGTGGAGGAAAAGGTACACTTGCACATAGCTGGTGGGACTGCAAATTGGTGCAACTACTATGGAAAGCAGTATGGAGATTCCTCAGAAAACTTGGAATGGAACCACCGTTTGACCGACTCCTCAATTTATCCCCGAAGAATGATATAACTTTTTTTTTTTAATGACAGGATTTCATTCTTTTTTTTTTTTTTTATGACTCATATTCCCTGTGTATATGCACCATAGTTTCTTGGTCCATTCATCGGTTGGTGGACACTTAGGTTGTTCCCAGTTCTTGGCCATTGTGAATGATGCAGCAATGGACAAGGGTTGTCACTTCAATATGCTGATTTCATTTCCTTTGATATATGCTCAGCAGTGGCAAAACAGACCCTACGGCAGCTCCACTTGTTCGTGAGGAAATGCCACGCTGTGTGTTCTGCAATGGCTGCACTAGTTTACAGTCCTACCCACAGCATGCCGGAGCTCCCCTTTCTCTTCATGATCACCAGCACTGTATTGTTGGGTTTTTTTCCAAAAATCTAAAATAAGAATGATATATCTCGATGGAATAAATTTTTTCCCAAGAATTCATGCAGAGGTGAAACACTAGGAAATTTACTTAAGAATAACTATATAAATAGATAAGAGGACAACTAGATGACAGTCTTGAAAATTGTGGAAATAGCATTTTATAAATTTGATAACCTATTCAATTATGTGTGTTGCTTGGTTTCTTTGAGGGGGGGGGCATTGGAAAGCAGAGTGGTCTCTTATTAACTATTCTAGAAATGAAAAGAGAATACTTCAATTTGATAACTCCCTTATCTCTTCTGATAATCAGAAACCTGCAAACATACACTTAATGGTAAAATATAAGAAAAATTCCCTTTGATGTTTGCTATCACTGCCATTATTCAGTGTCATTTTGTAGAACTTTATCATTATGATGCAATAAATGGAGAGAGAGAGGAAGGAAAAGAAGAAGGAGGATAAATACACAAAACTGTCACCATCTGAAGATGTACTAGAACAATCCAAATGGATGTAAGAAAAATATACAAAATGTACTAGCTTTCCTATATATCAGTGATTACTATTATAATGTGAAATTAATCAGAACTCATTCCTTATAGAAATAATAAGAGCAACAAATAAAATATCCAGTAGTTAACTTAATGAGAAATATGCAAACTCCACGTAAAGAAAACTATAAAAAAAACTTACTGGATGTCAAAGATGACCAGAATAAACACCTCTAAGTGGGAAAATTTGATAGAACAAAGACATAAATATTTCCCAAACTAATCAATGTTAATATTCAAACTAATATCTAATGCAGGTATTCAACCACTAAGCCACACTCTCAGCCCTATTTTGTATTTTATTTAGAGACAGGGTCTCACTGAGTTACTTAGCACCTTGCTTTTGCTGAGGCTGGCTTTGAACTCACCATCCTCCTGCCTCAGCCTCTGGAGACTCTAGGATTACAGGCGTGTGCCACCACGCCTGGCTGTTTCCAAGATTTTTTAATGAAATTTGTCAAATTTATTTGAAAGCTCAACTGGAAAACTAAACTGAAAGTAGACATACCCTGCCATATATCAAAATGTACAATAAAACTATAGTCCTGAAAATGGTATACTGTTAATATAGAATATTTTTAAGTTTCACAGAATATAAAAGAGTCTAGAAATAGACATACATATAGCAGAATTTAGTATATAAAAAGATAGCATTGCTAGTCAATAAGGAAAGGTAGAAGTATTCAGTCAATTGTGTTGGGACAACTGCTATCCATTTGGAAAAAAATAGGAGCCAAATCATTACTGTATATAATTTACAAAAATAAATTGTACGCCAGCCTGCGGTGGCGCAGGCCTATAATCCCAGCCGCTGAGGCAGGAAGATCAAGAGTTCAAAGCCAGCCTTAGCAAAAGCAAGACACTATACAACTCAGTGAGATCCTATCTCTAAATAAAATACAAAATAGGGCTGGGAATGTGGCTCAGTGGTTGAGTGCCCCTGGGTTCAATCCCCAGTTCCAAAAAATAATAATTAAAAAAGAATAAAATGTTAGAAAAATATAGAAGCATACTTTGATAATCTTGAGATTTCTCTTCCTAAAAATGACACACAACACAAAGAGCACCACAAGAGACTTAAAGTCTTTTGGCCTCCTAATCCACCCTCAGGGGCTTAACACCCTTCCTGGGGAGGGTGTCCTTTGTCTGCTACTATAAAGGTGTACTGTTGCCTAATGCTCCTTTGATATATATATATTACTGTATTGCTGCTAGGAGCCCAAGTTCTGTTTCTAATAGAGCGAACATGATATGCATTTATCTACGACTTTCTGTAAACTGTGGGTTTCCTTTCCTTCCTATGCGTTTCTTAGAATCACAGATTGTCAGAGGTGTAGGGGCTTAGAGATTATTTTGTCACACATCTTCATTTTATAGCCAAAGGAATAGAGGCCCTGGTTGATAAAAAGGATTTGCCTTAGAACACAAATCCAGTTGCTAGCAGATCTGCTTGAATTCAGAGCTCCTTATTTTGAAGGCTTTGAGCCCTGCTCTTTCCACATTAGAACTTGCAAGTGGGTCATTTTGTGCAAGTAAGGAGGCTGACGGAAGTGAAAATTTGGGCCCAGCAAAGTCATTTTCCAAACCACATTTGAAGCAGAAGAAATTTAACTGTAGTCAATATATAGATGAAACTTGTAATGTTTCAACGGAGCCTCTGTTTGGGTCTTTTATAACCATCATTTTAATAAAAGCAGCTGAGGGACAGGTGAGGTCAAATACAGCACAGACGGATCGTGAGCATTTTGGTTCTTCTCTGAGATTCCTCTTAGCATTTCACCAAGTTGGTGTGCGCGTTAGTGGGTAGGGATTAGGAATGGTATTTGGGGGTTGCTAATATGTCATGAAATCATAAAGTTGAGCTTTTTTATATTTTCCTAATGAGAGGAAAGTTATTGTAACTATAAACTAAATTTTACTGCTTCAATCATAGTAACCGTGAAATAGTTCTCAAATACCTTTCAAGATAGTTGAGAATTACTATTCCAGATGATTTATGTTTATAATTTTCCAAGTACATTTTAAGAACAAAAGTATACATTTAAAAATAAAGTTTCAGAAAGAAAAAAAAATACACAGGTTAAACTGGAGGCCCCAGGAGTCATGAGAAAATCTTAAAATCTTATAAGGTCTAATAACATAAAGGAACCCGGGAGACACAATAACAACTAAAACAAGAACAATGGAAGTACTGACCAGGTTGTGAAAAAGCTCCTTGATCTGGCTAAAATCGATTTGGCAGCTCAGAAGAGAATTATAGGAGGAAAAAAGAAAATACAGCATGAACAGATGTAACCAAACCAAAGATAAGAGAACTTGGAAAACAATCATGTCACTCAATCTTAGTTCAAACTAGCAAACACTGTGTGGCTGCACAAGCAGCCAATATCACAACCACCCAGCTTCAAGCTAGGCTAAGACATCACAGCAAAGGCACCTGGCACCAAACAACTTCTGGCCAGGGATTTTACGTTCAGAAATGTAAGACCCAGTAACATTTAAGGAATTCTTGCTCTTGCCAGATAGCCATCCTCTTGCCCTGAAGCCATGTGACAAATGATCCTAAATACCACTTTGCCTTTTAATCCATCTGCTGTCTAAATCAGTGTAGAAACTGGAAGGACAGCCTCTGGATTTTGGCCCTTAGCAAAAGGGTACATTTTAGTGTCATAATGACAGTTTTGGCAGAACAGGACATTCTTACTTGAAATGTCTCTGCCATACTGAGATTTGTCCACCAGAACCTGAGTCTGGCTCCACTGAAGGGACAATCAGTTCTTAACACACAGGCAACTATGTGAAAACTTAAAGAGCAAACTGTTTCTTGGAAATCTCTCTTTATGAATGGTTGTCTCTGACCACCTTTCAGCATTTTAAAAGGTTTTATTTTCATTTGAGGTCTGT
This sequence comes from Geosciurus inauris, assembly GCA_004024805.1. Classification (NCBI taxonomy): domain Eukaryota; kingdom Metazoa; phylum Chordata; class Mammalia; order Rodentia; family Sciuridae; genus Geosciurus; species Geosciurus inauris. The sequence goes on from PVHX01008702.1 coordinate 36,656, forward strand.
GTTTTTCCATTTTAATTTTAGATTACCAAAATATTCCTCTCCAAACAACTATTATAAAAACTTTTATTCTCTTTATTTAAATGAAGCCTGATCAAAGGCAAAATTTGTGTGATATATCTAAATATATATTCATACAAATATATGTGTGTATACATATACATATACAAACACATATGTTTATAAATATATTTTTGAACACATTCCCTCTATCAAAGATGTATATCTAGATTACCGTATCAAAAATGTCCCAAAGTCATTGGGTAGGAGGCAGTTTGTAACCCTATCTGTAGTCTAGAGGTTCTGGAAGATTCCATGTGCCTTGAAGAGTTTTAGGCCACAGACTATAGTCAAAGTGCTGCCTAAATCTGTGAGATGGTGAAGTATAAACTTCAATTTCATTTTTCCTAGGTGCCTGACCTGAGTAACTATTAAAAGTGCCACCACACAGCCCTTCACATACCCTGCGCTGCTCCATCCTAGTGTGCTGCAAAAACTAGTTCATGATTCCTTTTTTTGACTGGGAAGACTCAAAACTATTGGAAGCAGATGAGCAGGGTTGTTGTTAAAGCTGAGAATAATCCATCTGCCTCAAACCACTTTCCAATTGGCTTGTTATCATCACTTAAATTGTTTCTGACCACTTCCGGTAATGACTTCAGCATCTCCATTGATGCATGAGGCAGAGAGATGACACCACTGGTCTCTTGCAAAAGCTATGGTGTTTTGTCAGTTACGTTCAATTTCTACAACACACACACACACACCACAGAGACCTTTGGCTACTAACACTGAATACAAGAGATCTTTTACAAACCATTTCTATGTCCTTTAATACCCAAAGGAAGAGTTCTATATACTGTATGGCTACCACAACCCACAATTTACAATATCATCTTGTATTCAGACCTTTTTACAGTGGCCATTAAGATAAATTTTTAGAAATGTATGCATGCCTGCTTCAAATTCCAAACATTAAAAACTAATGATTTAAGTATCTGTTAAGTAAAAATCAGTTAAGTACCTGAAATTGTCAAAAACAATTTGACTTACTGTACTAAGGGTCAGGATCACATTTCCAGGCAATGAAAAAATCATATTTAAAAATCTACTTTCAGCCTGAAATCCCAGTGGCTCGGGAGGCTGAGGCAAAAGAATCACAAGTTCAAAGTCAGCCTTGGCAAAAGTGAGGCACTAAGCAACTTATTAGAGACCCTGTCTCTAAATAAAACACAAAATAGGGCTGGAGATGTGGCTCAGTGGTTGAGTGCCCCTGAGTTCAATCTCTGGTACCCGCACCCCCCCAAAAAACAAAAACGACTTTCAGTGCTTTGGAGAGTATCTAAAGCAATTTCCTAATCTGTAAAATAAGGGACTGAACTGAAGGATCCTTTAAAAATTGACTGATGGATTTACAAAAGTCCTTGGTTATTTATCTCTTTTATACAATGAAACTGAGAGAAATGAGGTATTGAAACTGTCAAAGAGAGAAAAGATTCATTATGCAGCCATTAGTTAAACATGCTATCCTTTATTTAAACCAAAAACCAAGAAAAAATGTGAATTTTGTGAAATTGGGCAAACAAATTTATTATTACCTTTTTTTTTTGCTTCCTCAAAAGAGAATTATAAATGATATCATTTATCACAGAAAACAAGAATACAAGCTTCCCAATTTTGAAAGTACCAGTACTCAGGATTGGAGGAAAACACATATTTATCCTGAGTAAAACTTCTGTTACATCAACAAGACAAATTTTGACATTAAAAAAAAAAACACCTGTTTAATTTTAGAAGCAAAGTAGGGAGGCAGAAGGGAAAAACTAACTGCAGCTAACAAAAAAGAAAAAGAAAAAAAAAAAAAAAAGAAACCACTTCCATAATGATTAAATAGAATGGCTTGTTATTTTAACAGACAGTAAAAACTTGTTGACAACCTTTTTATTCTTAGGCCACAGAGGTGTTAATGGATCTTATTTAGTCTCATCAGTATCATCAGTATATGAAGAGTCTACAAATCTAAGAATTAATGGGCATGATGCACTTATATTCCTTATACATGGAAGAAGAGGAGGAAGAGGAGGAGGAAGAGGAGAAAGAGGAGGAAGGGGATTCTTCTATGCCAGCTTTAGTTTGGCTTGAGTTTTTATGATTTATTTAGAAGCCCCAGGGAATGAAAAATCTCTTAATGGAAATACTGACACAGTCTTAAATATAGTGACATGAACAAGCACTTCTATGAAACTGTACCAGGCTGGGAGTGACCACTGTAGCAAGTTTGAAATGCACTGAGTATTAGAAAATTACAACTGACTTGCTGATAAATGCCAGTAGAAGAATAAAAATACAGAGAATGCCTCTGCACAATGTCTCACATTGGTGAACTTGTTTTTGATAGGAAAATGTATAAAATGTATGGCATTTTTACTGTTACACATAGTGAGGACAGAAAATGTAAAATTTCTGCATAAACTTTCTCCCATTCTGACATGTGATTTAAAATAGTCTTTATTTGGTTGTTATGGTGGTGGTACGGATAGAACCCATGGTCTTGTGTATTCTAGGCAAGTGCTCTACCACTGTGCTACACCCCAGCCCAAAAGAGTAAGTCTTAAAAAGTCAAAACTTTGTGGGCTGGGGTTATGGCTCAGTGGTAGAATGCTGGCCTAGACGTGTGAGGCACTGGGTTCAATCCTCAGCACCACATAAAAATAAAATAAAGATATTCGGTCCACCTACAACTAAAAAATTAATATTAAAAAAAAGTCAAAACTTTGTTTCAGGGCCTATCCTGAAAGTGCAGAAGAATTTAAATGTGTGGGTCTAAATCCATGCTTTATTTCTTAAATTCTCACTTCCAAAGCTGTATACTACAAAAATACCAGTACTTGGTCTATACGCTATACCTGTTATTCTTCAGTGTATTTTCTTTAACCTAGCTAACCTTTTCCATTTATCATTCATGCATTTTCCTGCAAGTCTTTCTTTGACTTAAAATCGATTTAGTTTCATTTTATACTTGCAAAGTTTCAATTCTGAATTTCTTAAACATTTCATTATTATTTTAAGCTTCATTTTGTTTAATCTTTTCCTGTTTTTTTTTAAATTCTAAGTTTTCTTTCTTAAAAGAACTTTTTTTTTTTTTTTTTTTTTTTTTTTTTTTTTTTTTTTTTTTTTTTTTTTTTTTTTTTTTTTTTTTTTTAATTTTTATTTTTTTTTTTTAAAAAAATTTTTTTTTTTTTTTTTTTTTTTTTACTAATTTAAACTTATTCAGTTTCCTTTTCTTTCTCTTGTCATGTTGACATACACAGGCCAGCATATTCCTAAGTACATTAAAATGTCTTTATGATTTAAAGGGCAGACAGACTAAATCATTAAAACACTAACTCATTCACTTAAGAAACATTTATGGAGCAAATATGTGAAAAACACCTTAGTATAAGGGGGCCTATAAAAATTAAATTAATATAACACCATTTCAGGGCCTCATGGGACTTGTAATACACATAGGACAGTGAGAGAATGAAATCAGTGTTGCTATCTTAAGAAAGTACTACAATGGAAAGAACAGAACTACCCAGATCAAATCCAGTCCTTAAAAAATATCTGTACATTTTTGCCACATACTTTGAATTTGTTGTGAGCCACGTTACTGTTTGAGGCTGCAAGTCTCAGCATCTCCATTTTGACCTTTCCAGGCTCTCCCATAATAACAATTAACAAAGAAAAGTGAATGAAAAGCCACTCCCCAAGGAGGCAGCAAATTGTTCAAGCTACCAATATCTGTTCTCTGTCTCTCTTTTTGTCTGCCATTCATTTCCGGGTTCTCCACAATGGGCAGACCACTCCTGCAAGTCCATTTAGATTCCACGAATGAATCCATAAAGCAAATGCAATTTTCAAAAATCAGATGACTTTGAATTTCAGGAAGAACCCATATAAATGTGCTTTACCATTATCACCACTATTAAATATTTATTAAGAATCTATAGCACTTAAAATAATGCTTCAGTTCTTATAATTCCACCATAACTCTGTGCATATCCAAAGGTCAGAATTTCTATAAATCTCACTTTGAAAAAGGATCACTGATTTGAAATAAGTAATTAGGAAAGTTCTATTTTTCAAAGGCTGTTCATGAGTTTGGGGCAAGTTATGATTGTAATTAATCCTAAGGGTACCAATTTGAGAGGGTGGAAGAGCATTAAGAAGCAAGAGAGAGCTTCTAAGAGTACACCTCAAAAGCGGTATTTAATATTATAGCTTCAGAAGAGCAGAAAATTCCTTTTTTTGAAATTGGTACTTAAATTTCTGCTATCTGGAAATTTCACTTATGTGGAATACCTCATTCCCAGATGGCATTTGATAGGTGAGGTACAAGACAAGAAATTGGATCAGCTTCCAAGTATCTTTTAAATGTCACTAGCTGGAGTGCTGATAGAGGGTTTTATTATTTTCTGCTGGAGAATATCAACGGTCATTCGTCTGCCAGGAAAAGAATGTCTGCAATAATCCAAAATGGCAAAGCTTAATTCTTTCACTAAGAAACAAGAAAGTGACAGCACAAAAAGGGAACAAAAATAAGAGACAAGTAGCTGAAATAGAATCCCAAAGAGAAACCTAGCACAGACATAGACACACTCAGGCATTAGGCTCTACGCAGCCCCCTCTTGGCTGCCACAGGGCTGTGGAAGCTACCCCCATATACTAATCCTGAAGTTATTGATACAGATCAATTAGAGGTGATTATTCACTGTTTAAAAGGTTTTGCAAAGCAGGTTTTAAAACCTTTCTTCTGGTTCCTTTAAACATGTTCCATTGATGTGGCCCAGCACAAAATGCAGGGCTTCATGAGCCTAACACCTGGCCTTCATTGAATGGCTTTTACAAACATTCCTGTCTCTGAATGAATGCCTATGGGAGGACCTTGGATGCAAATGGATTATTCCTAGAGGAGGACTTGTTTCTTCAGTTGTTTAGAACTGAGCGTATATTTCTCTAAAGAAACAATGCTGTATATTAAGAAGAAATCCCAGGCTGATCCAAAGGGTTCCAGAACCCATCAGCATACCTGGATTTTACTACTGATACCACCTTAAACTCTCAACAACAAGAGTGTGCAAGAAGAAGGGGGAAAAAAAGAACAGAGAACATCTTCTGCCTTTGAGAATCACCATTAGCCATGAAAGGTTTAGAAATGGCAGTTGAGCTTTGTCATCCTCTCAATTTTCTACTTCGTCTTTCTTCAACCAAAACACCCCATTCTCTCATTTTACTGCAATTCTCCAAATGTGAGGCCATCTAAATAGAACTCCCTCCCACAATATTTCATGAACTAAGCAAAATGACTTCTTTTTCTCTCAATCAAAATCTCCATTTCTTCAGGGATATTCAGTGCAGTCCAGCAGAGGGGAAGCTAATCTGATTAATTCACACTAACACAGAAAACAGTCCTATTTGCCTAAATGGTCTGGCTGTACCAGATGTATCCAATAAGACAGCTTAACAAGATGAAGCTTAAACATTCAGCCTCTTGGTAGCAGGTAACAGTTATGAATTATATACCAGCAGTAGAGCTCAGAGAAAAAGCATTTGAATGTTCTGCCCATTTATGACTTGTTCGTTTGTGAGCTATGAAAAGAAAAAGGAAAAAATGCACCAAGAACTTGTCCTCAAACTGAGCAGAAGAGAGGAAGATCACGTTTTATTTCAAGGCTTGACTGATTTCCCCTTATCACACTTTTTAGAAACTTCTCTCCCTCCTTTGTAGAGAAGATTTAGCAGACTTGGTTCAGAGGCTAAAGCCAAACTCTAATGCAAGTTAGGTAAGGTTCCAGTGGGTACTTTCTCTATAAGTCAGCATGTATGGTCCCATCTGGAGAGTATGAGGACAGAGGATGAGAGTGGAGAGCTATATGAAGGTCAGAGCTCTTATCCTGATAGCTCAGAATCCTGTAGGTGCCAGATGCCTGAATGCAAGCTTGTAACTGGAATTTACCCCATCAAACGTCTGAAAATTACTATTGATTAACCTATCATGATGAAAATTGATTGCAACTTTAATTTACATGACTTCATTCAACAAACACACCGAGCGCCTAATTTCCTTGAGTGATACTTAATTGTATTTAGAAGCAATGACTTTAATACTTCTGATCGATTGTAATGTTATAAGTACTGTTGTCAGAAGTGTTTCAACCAATATTTATTGAGAGGCTACTGTGCCCCTGCCATAAGACTGCAGATGACAGTGACCTAACATCTAAATAAAATTAATAAAAAATATGCTCCTCTACTTTGATCGTTTCTAGTAATATCTTCAATTAAGAATTACTACTTATAATCCACAAGGCTTCTTCCTCCTAGGATTCAATAAGAATAAGTGAATTAAGACTCAATGATCCATTATCCTTCCACACACCAAATTTCATTTGGCTCTTTGATTCCATGTATTTAATAGAATGCATCATGAGATAGCAACTGTTATACAAATGTGAATGTACAAAATTTCTTAGCAAAGAAAAACTAAACATGCTTAGAGGTGTTCTTAAAAGAAACTTTGAAAGTTAAAAACTTTGTACTACTGTAGTACTGTGGGGGTATGGGTGGGGTGAGTTAATAGCAGACTTAGAAAATTTCTATTTAGGTGAGGGGAAAAAGATATAACCAGATGGAATTGAAGGAACTCAGAACAAGCCTGCATGCCAAAGAAAACCATAGCAGCTACTCAGAAAACATCTCTTGAAATCCCGTTCTACTATTTATACATGCATGTTAACCCAGCTACAATTGCCCGGATGCTGTCACTCAGTTCCCATAAAAGACAGTCATTTATTGTTTGGTCTGAATCTCAGTAGGTCACTCTTAGATCATCAGTCTCTCTGAATTCCCATCTCTAAAAATAAAATAAAAAAAATTAAAAAAAAATTAAAACTCTGTCTTTTCTTTCCAAGTTTACACACATGCATGAAAACCCAGAAGTTTACATGCCTTAGTTGCTTTCTCATTGGTCACATAACTAAAAAATAGCCTCGTATTTAGAAATAGAATTTGACCAATGAATAGTCCTTTATATGGACCAAGTGCATTTGAAATGTTTTAATAAAGACAAACGGCCAAGATATTTAACTTTGAAAAGCATCAACTACAGGCATATTCCACTCTCTAACTTTATACTTTGTCACCTTTGAAAAGAGTGTGCATTTTCAGAAGCCTTAGCAAAATGGATAAATTTCCTAGGGCATATGACCTGTTTTTACTGGGCAATGTAAAATTTTTTTCTGAGAAAAATGTTATTTAAAAATAATTACAAATTAATCTACCATCAAGATTAATTTTATTTTTTCCAAAAATCTTCCCTGTTTTTGTCCATGAACATTTGAATTATCATAATTGTATTCACTGTTTCCACAATTTTGAATTGCTTTTAACTTTTTACTATATTATAAATATTACCCTGTTGTTACATACTCAGTATCAAAAATAAAAATTTTGACTTTTATGCTATCTTAATCTGGTTTGGGATTAGGATAACATTTACATTTTTGCAAACCTGCGATACTTCTCATAATTTTATTTGTTCCAGAAAAATATATCAGTCTTTGGAATTATTTTTTTCAAAGTTTGCAAAAAAATTTAAAAACCCATGGATCTATCAAGTGACACATTTTGGGAACTATATTTACTGAAAACTTGAATTTTTCCTAAGTTTTTGGTCATTAAAAACTTTTCTTATTTATGAATTTAATTCATGTAGCTAACATCAATTCATTTCAAATACACATTTACATACATGATATTGTCAAACAACTGTACATAGTACTTCATCATGGCCCTTACAAATATTTTTTGTTTAGTAACTATGTATTGGTTGCCATATCTCCTTTGTAGTTTCCAATTTTAATTTGTGTCAATTTTTGCTTGCTTATTTTATTACTGGTTTTAAAGAGTCAACTTTTAATTTGATTATCTATTTTTATCTTTTCATTTTATTTTAGTCTTATTCTTTTTGCAGTTATCTATATTTGAATGACTTGAGTTCTATTTCTTTCTCTGAAAATAAATATTCACAAATCTCTGAATTACCTCCATATTCTGTTCTGGTCACATTAGTTAGATATAAATATGAGGCTTCTCCATTTTAGCTATTGGCTAAATGACCTTTTACTTTTTCTTTTTTTTTTTTTTTACCTCTTCCTATATACAATTATTACCTACAAGATTGTTTTTGTATTTCTGAGTGCTTGGAGTTGTTTGTATTACTGGAGTAGTCAATGCAAACAGAAAATAGAGTTGATATAAATCTTTTTCTCTCAGTCTTCATAGATAATGTATCTTGGACACATCTGTAGACACTTGAACATGATATTTCTGGCTAAATAATCTGAAGGGTGCATTAAACAGACTAAATTTAGATACCTTTCTAAAGTCCTATAGTTCACACATCAAGCTCTTTGATATCATGAGGATTAAATGTAATACGAGTTATATGATATCTGTCATGGGCCTACCATTTTGAAACTACTCAGTAACCAGTGGTAGCAGGTGTAATCACAACAGCAGTCTGGTAGAAATGATGGTTCTCCTACCGGTTGTACAGGCTGTGCTGCACTGTTCAGCAGAAGAGCAACTACTATGTGTTCTTGGCCTGGTTTTTCTTATCTGGGATTTAACAAGGTCGAACTGAATGTGGTCTGAAATTGTTTCCAGATCTAACGTTAAGGTTCATTTGTTGGCATTTTCAGGACCCCGACTCTAACTACACCAGATGTAGGTCACATGTATTCCTTGTTCCAAAACAACCTGTTCAAACACTCCTTAAGAGCACATCTCTCTGGAACTGGAGTAATGATAAATTTTTTTTTTACAAAACCTGCTATTTCATCTGAATGTTTTGGACAGGTAGAAGTCGATTTGTTATTTCTGGAATGAAAGGAAAAAATTTCAAAAAGCTATTCATCAGTCCTATTTGTGCTTTCCAGGAATGAAGGTAAAACTTCGGAAGCAGTTGAAGCCAGACCTATACTTCTCCTCCACAAAAATCTGGCACTCATGCTAATACATGTTCATTTCCTATCACTATTAGGAATCAAAACATGGAAGAGAAAAGATGGAATACAAAGTATTTGCATGACTGGCTATAATCTAGCACATTCCTCCATTATAAGTTTTTCATAAATGGCAATATATACCTTCTCTAAACATTGTTATCATTAAGATTAAAATCATCCTTAAGAATGAAAACTTGTGTCAATATTTTTAAAACTGAAACTATCTCAATATCTCTAAAACCATCATCTACTAACAAACATATCAATCAACAATTTAAAACAAAAGAAAAGCGAGTATTACTGAATTTTGGAGCAAACATGAATAACCTGATGCTGTTATACTTGTTAAAATAAACTCCTGTGCTTCAGTTTTATTCCTGGTATACACAAGGTATCACAGTAATCACAACAGAAAGCACAGGCTTACCTGTGCGATAGACAAAGGTGCCTTCGGTTTCTGATGATGATGGAGACACCAATTCTTCCTCAAATTCATTGGAACTAAAAGATCCTGAATGGTTTCTTTGCCTTGTTTTTCCCATCATGGCATTGTTTGTGGCCATGACATGTCTCAAAGAGTCATTAAGGTAACGGTTCAACAAGCTGCTCTTATATTTGGGGGGTGACACGTAGTCCTCACTGGCCCGTGACTCTGGCCTCACTCCAGCTTTTATCACTGAGCTCTCACTCTTAATCACAGGATGATGAGCTGGAGTGTTATAGCTCCCTTCATTCATGTGGTTTCTTGGAGGATTTTCTCCATCTAGGAGGACAAAATATTACTAAATAGTACTTACACACACTTTCCTCAAGCACTCTGTTGTCATATTTAATTATTAAAAATATACATAATGGAAGAACATATAAAATGTATAAAATTATCTCCAAAAGACAAGATTAATTTTTAGGCAAAAGAAAACAGGCATCTATGTAATCTCTCCCTATAGTATTTTAATGTTAAAGAATTTCACAGAAAACGTTATTCTGACAGACACATGATAAAGTCTATAAACAAGAGGAAAAGGCCATAATTCTGTTGGTCCTTTACAGTATTGTAAAAATGAAGTTACCTCATGCAATAGAAAAGAACTGCTATGGCACCAGCATATTTCTTAGGGTCAACCTTAAAACTAGCAATTGAGGTGAACTTCTTATTGCAGAGACACAGCAAAAGAAAGCAAAATAAAATGATTAACCAACCTTCAGAACAGGAGTCGTCACTGCTTACACTGAGCCGCTCAGCATTTCCTTGTACATACTTGTTGTATAACTTTATTCTTAGGGCCCAGCTTAAATCTGGCTGCCGCACAGTATTCTTAAGCCGGCGTCTTGCATTAGCAAACCAATTTGACACCTAAAACAGTATTATTTTTCCATTAATGAAACATAAAAACATTACCAATTATGCAATTATTTTCTCATAAAGGATTTTTTTCTTTCTTTTTTTTTTTGTACCAGGGAATTGAACTAAGTGTCCTTGACCACTGAGCCACATCCCCAGCCCTATTTTGTATTTTATTTAGAGACAGGGTCTCACTGAGTTGCTTAGTTCCTTGCTTTTGCTGAAGCTGGCTTTGAATTCGCAATCCTCCTGTCTCAGCCACCCAAGCTGCTGGGATTACAAGCATGTGCCACTGCACTGCCTGGTTCTCATAAAGGATTTAAGCCTCTGTCAGCATCTTGAATCATCAGACACAAGAGGACTAGACACTGATATCCATTCATTCCTTCAAAAAACATGCAGAGCACATACTGTAGAGAATGAGACCTTTCTCTATTTTGGGTCTGAGCAAAACAAAGAGGCCTTGCCATCAAAAGAGAAAAGTCGAGCAAGAGAGACAGGAGACTATACAAATAACTGTTATGAGAAAGAATGTGATAAACAGAAGATAAGGCATTAAAATAAAATGAAGCCAGGTATGGTGGTATGTGCCTAAAATCCCAGCTACATAGGAGACTAATGCAGGATCACTGGAGCCCAGGAGGTGTAGCCTGGGCAACATAGTAAAAAGCACCCCCTCAACTCAAAACAAACAAAAGTTACAGGAATTCAAAGGAAAGAGGAATTACTTTCACAGGTGACTCAAGACTTCATGAGGATCTTAAACCAGTCCTTGAAGAAAAGCTGGACTATAGTAGGTGGAATGGAAAGGAAAGTATCTTCCTAAGAAAGAAGACAGAGGAGCAAATATAAGGCCAATTCCAGAAATGTGAGGGATGAGATGGAGGGAAGAGTTAAAAGAGGACGTTGGGTCCTCAAACCTGGGTAACAAAGAAAGCACCATTGTGAGGATGGGATGATGTCTTTGGTTTGGGGAATGTCTAGTTTGAAGTGCTAGAAAAGCATACAAGAGAGATGTCTGGCAAGAAAATAAAACTGGTTTCTGAGACTTCAAGGAAAGAAGATCAGATCTGAGAGGCAGAGGCACAGAGGTGATGGCTGAAGCTGTGAGTAGGCAGAATGTCAAGGGTCATGCTTAGGAAACCAACAGTGACTTAAGGAGGTAGGAGTCTTGAAAGAGGAGGGGTGGTAAAACCATCAGACATGGAGCAGAGAAGCAAGGGGAGGAAAAAAGCCAAAGAATACCCATTGTAAGCTGAAAGTCAACTGTTTTGTAAGCACATAGCTGAAGGCAAGGATAGACACTCCAAAACAAACAAAAATTACTTCTGTTCTTTTTGTAAGGTGCCATTGGATTTCCAATGGCTAAAATGGCAGCTGAGGTTTCCTCTAAAATATCCAGGATATCATTAGCATACAGATTTTTTTTAAAAATGAAAAGGACAGCATTTGTTTTTAAAAGAATGAAACATGGGAAGATAATTCAGCCTTTCTGCCAATTTGTTCCAGAATACGACTCCATGTTACTATAATGGTTTCTGTGGCAATGCTTTCACTAAAGTTTCATTTTTTTTTCCTTTCTTTTTTTAGAGTTGTACTAGAAATACACAATTTTTGAACACTGCCCAAACCCTAATTATTGAATAAAACTGTGGTGAAGTCTACTTAAAAAACAAAAAGCAAAATTACATTTTTTTTCCTCCCCGTCTCCATGGCTAACACATGATTGTTTTCCTATATAAATTTAGTGTGTTCAATACTGTCTCTTTCTGCCTTAAGCAATGATAACGTCCTTTCACATTTATGAACAAGGATGTTATATCTCACCATGGCACTTCAGAAGTCTAAGTCTTCGTCAACTTCTTGTCAAGCTGAGCTATTATTACTATGATTCAGTCTGACTTCAAATTCTCACTGGGACTACTCATTCAACAAATACATATAGAGTAGCTTTTATACATTAGCCATGGTGTTTAGTGCCAGGACTGGATAAGCTTTGTCCCCTGAACCTCTGGAAAGACTAACAGTGAAGAATGAGACATGATTAACTGTGATACACAGGTGGCTATTCACTATAGAAGCACGAAGCACCTGGTCCTATTCTTCATTACATTTCTCAAACTTCCTCGATTCTTCAACTCACTGCCAAAATTTTTGTCCAAATCGGTATGACTACTAACTAGGAATTTTAGAATACTCTTCTTTCAAACTTCCCTACTTTCCATTCTATTCTTTTAAGTGAATCTTAACAACCATCATGAAATTCAAACTTTGATTCATCATTTTGACTTAATCACTTAACTTCTTCAAATCCTCATTAATGTCCTATTATCCTGTAACTGTGGTCTAATGACAAGAGATCAGGTTTCCTGTTCTGAATTTGCCAGAAATATGCTGTGTGAATTTAGTGAAGTAATTCAACTTTTCTGAACTTCAAATCCTTCATCTATAAAATGGATTAGATGGTTCATAATATTCTTTCCAACTCTAAAATACTATGACCTGTGAATACAGCCCATGCTCTTCTAGACCAGAGTTAATTCCATTTATAGTTGGTACAAACCTACATTCTGCTCTTACCACTACTCTCTCTAGCAATCACATGTGTGATTATGTCCTTCCAAGGACAGCCTGAAACTTCTCCTATGCCTGTATTACTCATATTTAATTGAATCCAAATCAAAAAATTTCTTGTTACTTTCTTTACTAAACAACATATAATTCAGACTGAACTAGTTAAATATTAACTAATCTTAATTTATACTGTACCTATATAATACAGGTTAAAACCCCATTCTTATGATATTCTTTATATAATACAAATGCAACGGCCTTGTAAATTTAAAAAATTAGTGGACTATACTTCTAATGTAAAAAATGAAGAACCTTTAAATGCCATGGGGGATTAACTAGTTTTTCATATATAGGGGTCATATCCTTTTTAATGTTTTATATGCTCATACTTTTTACTGTAATAGTTATAAATTAGAAAATATTCCAGAAAGATTTACTAATATCTAATACAAGCTGTTTCTAAACTGATACCTTAAGTTTGACTGATACCCAATCTGCTAATGTATTTACTTTGACAGTATTTTATTAACAGAAATTTGCATTCTGAGGGGTTTAATATCCCCTTGCAGTAAGTCCCTGCAAACAGAAGGCAAATCATAGGTTAATGATTTGCATATTTTTTGCAATTTCTGATGCATTAATGCAAATTCCATGTTTCACTGAAAGTAAAAATACCAGTTCACATTTTCTGTCCTTTACATACTATGGATTCCTTCCGGTTGTTATTCAATTCTCTTCAAATTGTTATTTTACATGGAACAGGCCTCTAGACCTGGGAAGGTTCTAGAACAGCATTTTAAACTCAGTGCTGTAAAAACCCCATATTTTTTAGTGAAACCTTAAAGAGCCAAACATTTAGAAATTGGAAGAGAAAACTAAGCATTTTTCATCCTACTCTAACAGAGGTGTTTACATTCACCATATTGACAGAGCAATCATTATAGTGAACCCAAAGGGATAAACTGGCATCTGTCCATCTTCAAACACACTGAACGGACAAACTTCTTCTGAGTAATTCAACTGAAATATGGAGTACTTCATTTCCATACCGTGTGACTTGACACTTGGAAAAATGTGCAAGGGACAATCTGAGATTTTGTTGAATATTTAATAATTACTGTAAGCTTTTAATTATTAAGACCATATGTATTTCAGCAGAAGCACTCAATTCTAAGCAAAAACAGAGTTATGTCAACAGAGGGAGGAAAATCTTGCAACACAGAAGGTTTAACCAAATTGTATGTGGACAAATCATAGGAATCTGAAACTTGTATTAGAAGAAGTGGAAGTATCATCATGCAATTTTTATTCCTTAGTAAACTCTATATACTGCAATAGTACAAACTCCAATCATATATGATCCCACAATAAAGCTGTTTATATTTTGAGAGTACATAATATGTTTTTAAGTTTGAACAATGGACAGCCATAAAAACCAAGCACAGTGGAATGTTTTGTACAGTTAAAATCAAAGCATGTGCACATACACACAAGAAAATCATCTCCCTGTTAATTTTATTTAAAAAGTTTATATCTCATTAAGAAGATGCCAGAATAATAATGCAAATGAGAGTTAATCATAATTATAGCAAAATAGGATAAACTACTAAGTCAAGTGGATAGAAATAAATAAAATAAATGAATGTTGCATGAACATTTCTTTCTGTTTCATTTCTCAGGGATGAAAAAAGGTAGGTGCTGACTAATGCTTTGGAGCTTAGACTTCTATTTATCAGAAGTCTTAAAAAAAAATTTTATCTTTTAGTCATCTTTTTATTTCTAGGCTTCAAGGGAGATAGTTGATCAAGTTTCACATGCCTCCTTAACAATGTAAAGGTAGCAAAATAAAGTAAAACTACTTTGCCTGAAAAGTCTGACAAAATCAAAAGGGAACTGTTAAGTGTGAAAGAAATTCCCAGAATATAAGATACTTTTGTAGTTAGGGAATAAAACAGTTATGCTGACAGCTTGTTAATACAAACCATGAGAAATAGGAGATAGGAGGCACTGCAAGGAACAAGAAATGAGAGTTGGACAGAAATAAGGGAAACACTCCATATTTGTCTGAAAACATAGATAGATGACATATTTTCAGATATTTTGAAAATAAAATAGTTCATAGTTGTGCTTATTCTGCAGAACCATCATGTAGCATTAAATATAATAAGCTTCCCTCTGTGTATTCTCTACAACAAAATGAGTTTTAAATCTAGAACATCTTTTTAGAGTTCAAGACATTCTTTAGTTGTCAGAAAGGTATGTTGGAAGGCTCCATGATCATTATAGATTTATTTCCCAAAAGGAAGCTGTTTACTCTACAAATACGTACCGATAGTTTACTGTATGGAAAGCACTATGCCGGAGTGATATGGTATATGAATCCCATGAATAAGACATGATCACTCTTCTCAAGAGCCTGACTTCATAGGAGAAACTTATTCACTGGGAGAATCTGACTCATTACATAGAATCTAATTTGCAAGAATCAAAAGCTTTTCAGATCACAGTTTTATATATTTTTTCCAGAAGTGTAAATGTTTACATAATTTATGCAGTTTTCCATAGAGTCAGATTTGTTTTGGACGTCTAATTTATGCTTGACTTATAAAACCCCCATATATAGAAATAGTTATGTGTGTTTGTATATATTTTTTACATAGACATATAATTGTGCCTAATGGAAAATAACTAGACCCAAACCAGATTATAAATTAAGGTCCCTTTGTATTTTTACATATTTCAACATTTTCCATTTATCACCTTAAAGTTTAAATTGTATTTATGGTAACATTTGAAAATTATTATACAAGTATCACATATTATAAATAACCTTTGCCCCCTTTAAAAAGTACATATTTATCTTTATTTTCTAAGAACTAGAGTAAGAGAACGGAAAGAATGTTCAATGAAAATCTCATGTAAATTAGAAAAATGTAATAGCCTTACCAAGTGCTAACTACAAAAGGGATTGCTGTTTGCATTTGAACTATCATTACAGGTAGCAAATAATTTGATTCTGCATTAAAATTATAACTACTCACAATACAGCTCAACAAAACTACATAAAAATTAAATGGCTCTCCTAATGACAAGTGTTATTTTTCATAACAAAAGTTCTAAAATATGTCAAATATTTTTGCTTTCACTATGAAACAATGACAAGACAAGCATTGTCATATAATCAACCAAAATAATATGATATTTTATTGACATCATTGTAAAATATTCAAACAACTCTCAATTAGTGTATGTTCAAAATAAATAGCATACCTGTTCAAACTGAAACTGGAGCATATGCTTTTATTTTCATAAGCAAGTTTTTCTGATTGTAATAATTTACTTAGAAACTACTTTTGTAAATCACTTCCATAGTTTTATGTTAAACAGATAGCAAGCCAAGAACACTAAGTTAATTTTTCCCTCCAGTGCCGCAGCAAATCACTAATAATAAAATTTCCTGTAAATAGGAAGAAGAACAGATGTTTCTCTCTACAACTTTATTCTTAAAATAAACAGAAAAATACATATTAGAATTTTGATCAGCCTGACTATAGGCTAACTTTCATGCTTGTCAAGCTTTCCAGTAATTCCTAAATGGCAAAAAATGTTCTGGGAAACATTTTTTTATTTTTATCATTTTTAAATTTTGGGGTTCCCTCTTACTGTAAATATAATGCAATGTCCAAATTTCCACAAATGCAGTCATGTAGTACTGTAATATATAAAATTTCCTAGCCCTTCCCCTTCTATCTTTCCTCTTCTTTTTGAATCTATCTGTTTTGTTTGTATGTATAAACATCTATGCCATCACATTTATTGAAGACAACTGGTGTGATGGAAAAAGCATTTGATCTAAAATTATTATTTTTTATTTCCAGGCCTCCACCACTTACTGATGCATACAGTCCATGGGCCTTGGTTTTGTCCTCTATAAAATGTTCATAATATTAACTGCTTTACATCATCCTGTTTTGTGAATAGCAAATAAGATTATGTTCAGAAAAGTTAGCAAAAGTGAAGTACTGTTTGTTCACTAGAGAAGAAACAAGCTTGCACCATTTCTCTGCACTTGACAAAGTAACCCAACCATCTGAAATCTGAAATCTGCCTCCTCTCCTTAAGCCCAATGGAAAAGCACCAGCAGCAAACTGGTTCAGATTCCATTCTAATGCCATGATGAGGCTTCCCATTAAAAAAAAAAAAAAAAAAAAAAGTAACCAAAACCACTTCCTGCCTTTCCTTCCATTTCTCCTCCTACCCTCTGTCATTGGTAATTTTGAAGTTTATTCTGTTTTCGAGCTTTAATTTGGGGCTCCAATATGCCCCACCATGCTCTATGGTTCTCAAAGCTAGGTCCAGGGCTGGCAGCTCCCGCATCACCTGAGAAATTGTCAGAAATGCAAATTATCGGCCCCACCCCAGACCTACTGAATCTGAAACTGTGGGGTGCGGCACAACAATTTGGTTGAACAAGCCCTCCAGGTGATTTTGATGCACACTAAAATTTTAAAATACTTGTGGATAGCACCATCTCTATCCGTCATACGTGGCTCTGAAGTCCAGATTTCCAACTACCTTCTCATACCTCCACAGTTGACCTTCCATTCCTCTCCTTAACAGCTCATCCTTCAATCCCTCCTGAACTGGTCATTTGCATTGAAGTGATAGATGAGAAGGAATTCAGAAACTTTCCCCACAGCAGACCTGTACACCTGTGCTTACTCCTCAACATACTTAAACGCAAAAGCCAGAGCTTCTTGACCCGCCCTTCCCTCTCCGCAGGGCTCCACCCGTCCCCAGGGAGAGGCGCCACCTTCAGAACCACACAAAAACTAAGTGTACCGGCTCCTCAGCCGCTCACAGGAAAACGGATCGGATCCAGGGCTTGATGAGTCGGGATTACCTGCACTAGCGTCATCTGTGAGCCGAGAGCCAAGAGAATCTTCTCGGTCTTGGTGGGATACGGATTGTCACGATGCTTGTAAAGCCATTGCTTGAGGGGCCTTGCCATGTCTTGCAGGGCCTGTCGCTTGTGCCTCACCTTCCCGCCATTCTGCCGGGCCCTGGGACAAGGAGAAAGGAGGCTGTGGTGAGCGGAGTCATTTGGGGGCTGCGGGCTACAACCCTCTACTCCAGGACGCGTTTCTGCGGCGGTAGCCCCCATCTGGCGGTGAATGACAGAGAAGCTCCAGCCCGGTGCCGCAGAGCACCTTAGCGTGGTTGTGCGCCACTGCTCTGCAAGCTCCGAGGTTGGGGCAAAGCAAGGGAAGAAAGTCACACGATTTCTGGGTGGGGTATTATCTCCTCAGCATCTCTTTTAAATAGTCTGTTTGTCGCAGAGGGTCATATGGCAATGCAGGGCAAGATTCTGTTTTATTTGAAAGGGGGATACCTGGAACTCAGTAACTCAGATGTTTAGAAGCTCAGGTTAAGTAATTTGAAGAAAACTGTAATTCAGGTTGCAGGTCTGGAAAATAGGACTAATTGTAATCCTTTTTGCCCGCTGGTACCACGCCCTTGAGCGGCCCTGGCCCCATCAGCAGAGTTGGGTCAGCCGCCCGCTCTCCAACGTCCTTTCAGGGAACTCCTTCCTGCCTGGCTTCAGTTGCTTGTGGTCAAGTTAAGAGTCACCCACTGGAGGGCAGAAATAAAACAAAGAATGATGGCCGCCCCAGCTCTCCGAGCTCTCATTTTCTTCTGATCCTTTAGGGGAAGGGGGAAACTTTCCAAAGGAAAGGTTTGTGGAAGATGGATAGAGAATCTTAAAATCACTCAAGGGTCGTTTCCCGACTAATGAAGGATGGAAAAGTATGAAAAGTTCTGACCCATCGGCTAAAGTAAAAATACCCCAGGTATAAAGCACATTCAAAGTGGAGGAGGCAGAACAGCCAAGAGCCTGAAGCCCGCCCTCTGGAGCTGCGCTCCCCGCAGGCTCCGGGAGGTGTCGCCGCGCAGCCGCCAGCGCGCTGGGTCGCTTCGTAGAGCTCCTGCGCCTGCGCCTCTGCCTTCTGGGCTTCTGCCTCTTTAAACCCTTTGAAATGCAATTCCATGCGAACCAACTGGTGGTAACATTTCGACGAAACTTAATCTCTATTTTACTAACCAGCAACGCCGCAGAACAAGCAGCTGATGCAATCGTTCAGGTGGAGGTAACCAGGACGTCCGCCCCTCCCCAGGGGGGCTGCGCCAGGAACCGCCAGGACCCGGGCCTGGTGGACACTGTCTTCCACGCCCCGACCGCGGTAGCAGGTAGCGCACTGGCAAGCTCCCGGCCCACAACACCCCACTCACCCGGCTAAACCGAAAGGCGGTGCGGCAGGCCCGGGCATTTCCCTCCGGGCTCGCTGCGGGCCCCGCCGAGCTGCGCTCACTCCTGGGACGCCCTGCTGAAGCCGACCTTCCCAACACCTAGTCCAAGGCCAGGCGAGCCGCGGGGCCTCCGATAGGGCCTCCGGTAACAAGAAGAAGCCTCTGAGGCTGAACTGGGAATGCCCGACTATTTAACCCTGCCCTATTCCTACGCATCCCCCTCAGTCCCTTCTGTGCTCGCGGCACTGAGAGAGGCAGAAACTATCCTAGGTCCAGGTAGCCGGGGACTGCGGACAGTTCCAACTTAGTTCCCAACACCCCTCTTTGGAACTATTCTACCGTACTGATCCCTCAGGCCTTGAGAGGCTAAACCCTTAAAATAGGGACGCGCGGGCACAGAAGGCGCCTATCTGCCTTCTTGAGAGAACTCCGAGACCCCGACCTGCGGGTCATTTCCGCTTGACTCCAGTGTCTTTCGCCGCCCCCACCCCTCCGGGTTGCAGGCGGACAGTGCCCCCGGGAGCGTACGCATACCCGGTCCTTCGGTGTCTCAGGCCGAGGTTGTC
The DNA here is from genome assembly GCA_004024805.1 of Geosciurus inauris. Classification (NCBI taxonomy): domain Eukaryota; kingdom Metazoa; phylum Chordata; class Mammalia; order Rodentia; family Sciuridae; genus Geosciurus; species Geosciurus inauris. The sequence continues at coordinate 56,494 of PVHX01008702.1, forward strand.
CTTGAGGGGCGGACCGTCGGGAATGCCCACCTCGGGACGGGCGTGTGGACTGTCCAGGACACCACCATAGGGCCGACCGCCCCGCTCCCGCTCTGGAGCGCCTCGATCCTCAAAAAGAACCGCACCGCTGAGCTTGTTGAAGACGATAGTGTTCATGGTGCGGGTTGATAGGGACGGGTAGCGCGGGCTCAGCGCCTCGGAGCCGGGCCGCCAGGAGCTCCGCAACAGGGATCGGGTTCTAGAAGATAAAGGTGCATCACGTTACTCGCTGACAGTGCTCAGATTCCCGCAGGTCCAGGTCCTTGAATTTGGCAGGGGAGACCCGCTGCAGAGTCGAGGGGCGGAGCTGCACCGCAGCTTCTGAACCTGGGAACGCCCGCCTATTCCTACCTGTCTATCCTCCCCCTTAACCCCACAAACAACACCACCGTCGCACAATCTTGGGACAGGTCCCCACTGTCCTTGATCGGGCGATGAAACTCCCACCTCCACCTCTGGGAACTTCAACCATGAATAATCTACCCACGGAGGAACAGGAAAGTAATTCCCAAGCGAGCCTATGCCGATCTCTGGGAGAAGTACACTCGGAATAGCGGACCAGGGTAGGCTAAGGGCACCGCGTGTCCCTTAATCACAATATCAGATTAAAGCCACTAATAGGGTCCTCAGGAGGCGTTGAAAGTAAGGGAATAGTTAGGATAATATGAACAACTGCATTTGCAAGGCTCAGTTAATGAGTCACAGGCCATACCGGGATTTCAGGGATTTTCGTGTGTTCTAGATCCTGGATGGTTTGGTTGAAACCCGTAAGCCTTTCGGCTGTGTGGTCGCTAGGTTGGGGTGAGGACAGGGGAAAGTGAGGAAGGGACTCCAGAAGTAGAAAACCAAGTGGCATCGGGGACAAATATTCTCCCCACCCTCTCAGTCTTCCTATCATCCCCCCAGCCCGCTGCAGGACCCTCAGGGTTCTGGCAGGTCCAAGACACCTGGTTCTGAGTCCCTGGGGGTTACTGTGGCTAGTGTTGCGCAGGTGGGAGACCACAGATTGGATACCGTTTCAGAGGCTGCAAAGGTAGCAAAAGCATAAACAGGAGGCAGCGTGGGCCGCGCACCTCTCAGGCTGAGGTCAGGGAAAACCCGCAGCTCACCTCCGGAGTTGCTGCCAGCCAAGCGCAGATGTCCACATCAAGCTTGCGCCGCCAGAGGACACCCCAGTTACCGCCCTAAGGTGCCCTGACGCCCTCGCCCACCCCATCTCTCCACTTCACGCCTCGGGGCAGCTCCCTCTTGCTCAGAGCTGCCTCCACTTCGCTGCCAACGCCCCCTCAATCCGGTACGCGCGGTACCGGCTGCCAACACCCACCAACCCCACCCCCCACATTCAATACCTCACGGAGCTCCTACACTCGCCAACGCCCCCCGCCCCGCCTTCCGGTCACCGCAGCAGCGGCCACGCGCGACATTTAGGGCTATAGCCACAGTGATTGAACGACGGCCACCATCAGTATTCGTGAGAAAGCTGAAGTCAGACCTCTGCTGGCTGTCGCGTGTCCCCTATGACTGAGTCCTCCGGTGCAGAAAGGTACGTGTTTGGGAGGTGCACACAGCCTCAGCAATAAGTGTCAAAGCAAATTTCCAGGCTCGAAGCCCCTCTTTTATAGTCACTTTATTTTCTTTTTAAACCACTGAGCTTAATGATTTACGTTCATGCTTTATTTTGTACAAGACATCCTACCCCAGTCTCTCCATCTGTCCCCATCTCAGCCCTGTCCTTCTATATGCAAGGGCGTGCTTTTCCCAGAGAAGCCATGGTGAGCTTTGCCGTTTCGGACCCTTCACACGCAAATATTGAACCACAGACTCCAGACGCGGTGTGGCTCCGCAGACAGCAGGAGCGGTAGTAGGAGGTGGCAAAGTTCCCAGAGTTCGGTCCCACTGCAGCGGGTCAGGGGTGATCAGCAGTTCTTAACTATCCCCAGGATTCCCCGAGAGGTATCCAGCGCCTTTTCTCAGCTCTTGTGCTCCACATTTACCCAATTCACTTCAAATTGTGCCGGGGGAGTGATCTGCCCCGCCCAAAGCAAGCCAATAATTTTAAAGAAAAGGATGCGAAGCCAGGTGGGCTTTCAGGCTCTTCACAGATCCTCCGGCCACCCTCGGCCACCGCCTGGTCGCATCTCAACCAGACTTCGGAGAAAAGTGGGGGGGAGGGCTGGGAAAGCCGAGACTCTGGAAGGCAGAAGAAAGGGGAAGCTGGAGAGTCAGAGCAAGCCTCACGTTTCGCGGTCCGGGAGGGAACACAGCGGCGCAAGGGCTGTACCTGTATCAACCGGTCCCGCGGCCGGCGGCAGGGCGGCTGGCTCTCCCACCTCGAGGCTAGGCGCACTCCCATCCCCGCCGCATGTTCGCCGCGCGGTCTCCAGCGCGCTCACCGCCGCCGCCACCGTCGTCTCGGTTTTATTTACTCAGACGGGAGCGCGCGGCCCGGGAACAGGAATACCGAGGCCTTCTCATGTTTCCTGACTCCCTGGCCCAGCCGGCGAACATCCTGCGGGCGCAGTATCCATGTTCCCGGGCGGGCGGAGAGGAAGCCTCTGCGCCCGCCGGGCGGCGGGAGCTGCTGTTAACCCCTAGCAGAAAAGCCGCCGCCCGGGCGCCGCTGGGGAGCCCCCGGCCCGCGGAATCCTCCCCAATCGGGCGCAGCTCCCAGATCCCCTGGCCTTGCAGTCGCGAAGCAAAAGGGCCTATTTCCTTCGCACTTATGCGAGAAATTGGAGAAGCTGCCGGGAGCGCTCGGCTCCGGCTCCGGGAGCTGAGAGGCTGTGGTGCAAATCCACTGTCTTAGCTGGTCGGAGTGCTAGAAATTTCACCGCGCGTGGCTAGTCCGAAGAGGCCACTGTGACGTCCCCTATATTTTCCTCCCCATTAGCTGAAGTTAGAAATCTGGTTTGCGCCTACAACGCATGAGTGTTATTGCTGAAGGTTCTTGTGTCCTGGGAGCTTCTTTTCTAGTGTCAGTGGGTTTCTTGAAGTCCTGGCTGTCTCAGTCAAGGCCAGACATACTCCTGAGACAATCGCTGAAGAAGTTGCACCCGCCACCATGCACAGATTTGGGAAGGCAAAGATGGGTCAAGGCGAGCCCAGGTGTCCAAGCTAGGGTGACTCAGGTGTGGAAGAGATTGAGAACCCAGAACCAGCGATATGTATGCATCAAAGGGAATAGAACTTGGAAAAATCTCGAGCTAGGGCATAGTGTAAGGAGAGAGAATTGTTTATCGGCTTATTTTATCCATGATATTTTGCTACCCACCAAATATGAGCAACCAAGCTCTGGCTTAGGTGTAAGCTCAGAGTTTCTGGCAGCTTAGAAGATCCCTAAGGCGCTGAGTACCAAGCCGCTCGTGCTCTGTCTGGACGCCTGTCCTGCTGCCACTGTGACCCTTTCATCATTTTTTAAGAGTGAAAGTAGATTCCCTCAAACTTAAAAGACATAGCATTATTTGTCCTTTCATCTGCTAAAGATGACTGGCCAGTTCTGGGGTAGAGACTCACCTAAGCATTTTCCTTTATTGTGCCCTAGAAATGTTTAAAATATATACTAAAACTGATCTTTCCGAGAATACTCTCACCCTCTAATCTTCAAATCTATCATTTCCCAAAATACACGACAGGAAACCAGGCAGTGACACCATCTAAAGCAGAGAGGAGGGTAGGTTTACATTTTTGCTCACCAGAAAGATAAATGTTATCATTTGATCATGTTTCCCAGTCTCCTTGGATCTCTTTTATAACATAACTTGTCCTTGCAGAACTCAGGGCTATTTGTCTCTGCACTTGTAGAGTCAGTTCAATACAGGCTTCAGTCTACAGACTTCGCTGTAGAAACTAAAGACAGGGACACATCACAAGGTTTCAGCCATTGATTTTCAGCAAGTAAGTTTCACAACAGAAGAAGGTCTAACTGACAATTTATAGGAGGAAAGCGTGGCATACTCTTTACGGTCTTTATGAGTGATAATGGTCACCAGACGTTATAATGACATCAGCTGTACATGGCTCTCTGACATTTTTGATCAGCTTTCCCAGTCCAGGTAAAGTAACAGACATGTATGTATTTGCTTGCAATTTCATAATATTCTATTGATTTTTCAGCTGTATGCTATAGTAAATACTAGTATAAGACAAAGGAATTTTGTTCTTTTAATACTTTTACAATTGCTAAAATTTACTTTGTCAATTTTGTAAATTTATGAAGTATTTACAAAATTTTAAAATGCATTTTGAGGACTTTGATTTAAGATATATTGACATGTAAGATTTGTTTTCTTAAATCTTGAAATAAAATATACAGCAAAAATGTTTTGCAAAAATATTGTATTTGGTATAGGAATAATATGCACCTTAGTAAGTCTCAGATGAAGTCATTGAAATTAATATATGATAATTCATTTGAAATGTACTTTAATAAGTAGAATCCATTCTAAAATGAAAGAACAATGGAGTGTCCATTTTAAAAATGAAACAGTGTGAAGAAGCCCTCTCTGATATACAAATGCATTTATTTTGTGATAGACCAAAATTTTATTCTTGCAAGCTTTATCCTCATGCAAGAAGAAAGTTTCTTCTACGTCTATAATTTAAATATATTTATTATATTAGATTTCACCTTTTTCAAAATTGCATTTTACCCAGCTATATTCCAATCTCAGTATTATAACCTTCAGGAGAAAAACTTCCAGAATTGACAACACTGTTAAAAGATTTCAGAAAGTATATGAAGTTTTTGGAGATGGTCTTAAGTAGGGGAAAAGAAAAAGGAAACTTAGATCAGAAGTCAGAAAACTTGAGTCCTAAACCTAATTCTAGTTGATTTGATATTGGTTTAGCCTGAATTTACTACAGTATAAAATGAAGATGATAACTTTTCCACAGCTTACTTCACACTATTATTATGGAATTTTTAAAAAATGTGAATGCACATTTAGCAAATGTGCAAATATTTTTAGCAAATAGTAAAATATTGCTATTGCTGAAGCTAAAAAGATGTTAAATAAGAACAACTGGCAGAAATTTTAATAACTTATATTAAACTTATAAATATATGTAATTTTTACTTTCTAATAAAATAGAAAAGCCTTCAGTTCAATATTTTTACCAAGGTACCCTGATATTTCAGAATAATTATAAGTCAATGTGTTTAAAAATAATGAGGGCTTTTAAAGTCCCCTTTTCAATTATTACTTATAGGCAGGGGATGGCTAAATGATATGAAGTAGTGAGTTTCTGCTCAAACATTGTAAAAGAGCAAATGAATTAACAAATAGCAAGTTCACTTCACATTTAGCCAGTCTGACCTGTAGAGCTCTATCCATCAGAGTGCTTAAGTGGAACAACATGATCAATGGCAAAAGACACAAGAACATTGTGAGCAAACTAGTAGAATGTGGCCCCAAAGTATTATACAAGGTAGTTTCACTTTGTTTTTCATTTAATTTTAATTGTATAATTAACACCTTATGTCAGAGAAGGACTTTTCCATAAATTAACTCTCAATCAAAGAACAGTGCAAATGAAAGTCCCTCTAGGCCTCCTCCATCCAATCACATTGTGCAATGGAACCACCAAGTGATGGCCATTGTCCATTTGATGTGCATCCCCATGACCCTTTTCTGTGATTTGTATACATAAACATAAAAGATTATAGTTTTGTTTTATGAGTTTTTTAAATAAATGAGACTCTAATATATATGTTACACACTCTCACACACAATATTAAATGCTTGCTTTTTCAATGATTTATTTCATAGAGATCTTTCCTATTAGTGTGTATAACTGTAACTCTTTTTAAACAATTACATAATGATCCACTGTGTGTATTTGACCATTCCCCTATGAACATTTCTGTCTTTCCCATTTTCATTATTATGAACTCCTGAACAAATTTGTATGAGTTGCTTCTGTACATGCTTCAGTATTTCTATAAAGATAGCTACATAAAAGTAGAACTGCTGGATTGAAAGAAATATGGTTTTTAAATTTTGATAGATACTTCCAAGTTTCCCTTCAACCTATACTCCCAGTGATACACACGAGTCTCCATTTCCTCACATGCTACACAGTATTGCACAGGTTCAGTCTTTATTAGGTTTATCTAGATATGTAAGGAGCAAAATAATGTCTCATTCAAGGACCTTTTCCCTTTTAAGACGTTTGTATTTCTTAATTTAATTGCCTTCACCTATATTCTTATTTGATACTTTATCAGTTTAAAAATCTCATTAGCAAACCCTTATCCCATGATATATATTCTTCATGTATTGTGAATATGTTACTTGTTCTGTGTCCTACCTTTTACCTATTTTGTCTTTGTCTTCCAGAAGGTTTAAACATAAATGTAGGTCAATAGTTCAGTCTTTTCCTTTCTGGATTTCTAGTTCTGTGCCTTGTTTAAGAAGACTTTTCCAATATTTTCTTCTCATATTTTTAGAAAATATCTTCACTTGGCTCTTTAATCCTTCCAGAATTCATTTACATATGTTGTAAGATAGAAATCTAACTTGAATGTTTAATTTTTCCAATTGAATAGCTGATTATTTCTATGAAATTTATTAAACAATTTATCCCAACTGATTTGAAATAACTTTTCTCATATATGTGATAAGTTCCTTTCCATATGCAAGATGGTCTAACCTGATTTTGGGATATGTTGCAAAATGCCCAATGTACTCAAATAAATTTAATATTCAATTTTTAAAGAACACCTTGCACTCCAAAGACTCAACAATCTACTGTTTCTAGTATCATAACATGTCAATACTGACATAGTAATATGCATTGCCTTGTTATGGTTCCAATTTAGATGCTTGATTCAAAAATGAACTAGGACAAAGTTGTCCTTTATCAACTCAGAAGCAGGAGAATATTTCCTGGCAGTCATATTCTTCAGATGCAGTGTACCTACACATAACTTTTCAAACACATCCTACACTAAGATGAGCAATTAGGGGTTGCTTATAAAAATGATGAATAAAATTTTCCTGCTTAATTTTTAATGGCATGTAAACTAATTTCCCCCCACAAAACAGCTTGTCAAGAACCCTTGATAATGATTACATGTAAATCAAATTCACCCTGAACTTTTAAAATGCAAGTATTTTGTCATTGCAATTAAATATGCTTGAGATCCATGAGTCAGAGACTAGCCTGGGCAACACAGAGAAAACCCGTCTCAGGAAAAACAAACAAACAAACAAACAAACAATATAGTGAAGAGTTTTGATCATTGGGTAGTAGGACTCTGTATGAGGAACCTCATGGACTTTAGGTACACAGATTTTAAAGGTTTAATTTCTTTATACACTTCAAGCTGTGTCAAGCTTTCAGTTGTCTGCTCCCCCAATCTATCCAAACTTTTATTTTATAATTTCATTGTTACCTATGTGTAGGATATCTGACAATATCATCAAAGAAAACTTTGAGCAGAATTGATGTGTGCAACTTCTAGTAACATGATTACTAGGAAATTGCTTGCCCTCCTCTTTAATGCTTCCCTGTTTCCCAGAATTGAAACAGAAATTTGGTACTATATTCATCTGCCCAGGCTACCATAACAGAATACCACACTCTGGAGGGCTTAAAGAATAGAAATTTGTTTTTTCACAGCTCTGGAGGCTCAAAGTCTAAGGCCAACGTGATTTCTGGTGCATCCTCTCCTCTTGGCTTGAAAAACACCTTCTCATGGCTTTTCCTCTTGTGCTTATGTGTGTGTGTTGGCAGGGAGGGGGGAGACATCAGATCTGGTATCTCTTCCTCTTCTTATATAGACACCAGTCCTATCAGATTAAGTCTCCATCTTTATGGCCTCATTTAACTTAATTACCCAGTTAAAGACTCTATTTACAAAATCAGTTCAATCTGGGGTTAAGGTTTCAAAATATGAATTTCTAGAGAATGAAATTCAATCCATAAGAATCAGTGACCCCAGTCAGTTAAGCAGATAACAATGTAAAAAACAGCAGGGGCAAAGATAGAAAGAACCAGGATCCTCAAATGGACCACATAGGTGAGAGGTGTCAGGCCAGTCTAAACCTAGGTTAAGCAAATTCGTTCTGTGAAGGGCCAGGTCATAAATGTCTTAATGGTTTGGGGCTATATAGTGTCTGTTGCAATTATTCAACTCTGCCATTATAGTACAAAAGTAGCCATTGACAGTATGTGACTATGAATGAGTCAATGAATGAGTGTGGCTGTGTTCCAATAAAACTTTTATTTAGTGGGTACCAAATTGTACGTAATCCTCATATGCCATAATATTATCCTTTTTTGATTTTTTCAACCATTTAAAGATGTATAAATGATTCTTACTTCAGGAACCAGAAAAGACAGTAGGGTGAGTTTTGCCAAGGGAAGGTAGTGTTCCTGGACTCTAACCTAGACCCCTCAGCTCTGGAGATGAACATTCCTTATTTTAGTCGCTGTATTTGGGGGTTTTCTTGCTAAAGGAATTTAGACTGTGTCCTAAGTGATACACACCTGTACCAACATGACCTCAGGGACACAGGTGAGTGTAATAGAAGTGCTATTTAGATGACCAGAGGCTGCCATAACCAGACGGAACTGGAAAGGAGAAGGAATGAAAAAGTACTTTCTCCTCTCTCCTCCTGGGACTGTGTTGCATTTGTTTAGAGAATCAATCTAATTATTTTTACATTTTTTTTACTTTATGTTCTTTTTTTGTTCTTAACTACCCTTCCTCTCCCTTTTTCTTCCTCCCTTTCTCTCTTCTTTTCTTTCTTCTTCCTTTCATACCTCTCTCCTTCCTTCCTTCTTATTGACCTACCTTTAGGCACAGTATTGGTGTTTCTTTTTTTTATTGCTTATGTTTTTTGTTGTCATGGATAATGGTGAATGATTTTCAAGAATCACTGTTCTCTGGCTGACTCTTCCCTCTTGCCCCCTACCCCCCAAATACTCACAAGAGTTGAGCTATTTTTCATTGTTTTTTTTTTTAATAATCAACAATAAATATTTATGGGGCACCTGCCTACAAAATTCTGTGCCAAGAACTGCATCAAATTTGATTTAAAAAACATGATCTTTGCCTAGCTTACAAACCTGTTAAGAAAGTACAGGAAAACAAATGTACCTCATCTAAAAAGTTTTAGGGTATCTGATATAAAGATTGCTTGAATCTAGTAAATCTATAAATCATCTGTGGAAATGCATGAGGGAGCTTGAAGACGATAGAATGACCATTTTATGTGTCTGCTAAAAGCTTTGTTACCGTATTACCAACATCCTTCCCGAAAACATGCAAAAAGAGAACATTATTTCAGAAATTTGAGCCTGATTGAAAAACAGTATTTTCACCTCTTACATCAGGCTTCTTCAAGTTTTATGCCAAAAATCTCTGGGTTTCAAGAGAGATTCTTAGGGCTTCCGTTGAGGAAAAAAATATATATATGGTAACAGAAAATGCTCTTAGGCCATGGAATTGTAATATAGGCAGCAGATGCAGAGAGACCAACAGGTCTATACACATGGACTGAGGTGGATCCTAAGTCATCAGCCATCTTGTGGTTTTGATTTTCATTAATCTTTGTTAAGTGTTCTTTGATCTTATAGTTTACCACAAATGCTGTTTAGAAGTGAGCTTGGGCTAGGAGAAAGGCAAAGGGTATTATTATGTAATTGAAGTAGCCCGAAGTCTGGGATAAGCAAAGTCTTGCAATGTCTAACTGTCACAATTTCTTCTTGGACTTGCAGATGTAGTTATCTTGATGTATTTCCTGATACTGCTTTCCCATACTCTCTATTTTTATTTTTTTTCTCCTGATAACCAGGGATTGAACCCAAGGGCACTTCACCACTGAGTTACATCCCCTGCCCTAACAATTTTTAATTTTGAGACAGGGTCTCACTAAGTTGCTGAGGGTCTTGCTAAGTTTTTGAGGCTGGCCTTAAGCTTGTAATTCTCCTGCCTCAGCCTGCCAGCTTGGGATCACAGGCATGCACCACCACACTAAGCTTAGTTTTAAACGCTGCACTTTCATGCCCATGCACTTTTGCAGTCATGTAACTCCCATATTTTTTACAACCACCTTTTGGGGTAAGAATTCATTAGTACTCATTTTGTAGAAAACGTACACTTAGGCATCTAATTGCCCAAAGATGGGAACTGGTGGAACTGGGATTTGAACCAAGTCAGGCAAACACCAGAGCTTATGTGCTGAATTGTCTAACAATGCCATTTATTTAAAGGTACATAGGAAGAACAGAGATAAAGAACTTTAAATCCTTGACTGGATAATCTTTGGCACAGCTGAATACATGGATGCATGCCTTTTGGCTCCATGATTGACAGGAGGAAATTCAATACTAATGTGTTGATATTTCATGCCACATATGACATTTTTTTTTCTGGGTGAGGAGCAGGTAGAATCTTTGTCATTTGGAATAGGATGAGTTTGCACAGCTCCAATATCATGGTGAAAATGTTGTACATCACGTGCTCATGCTCAACGCCAATAACTGCTGAATGTTCTGAGGGTTTTTTAAATCTGGAGAACATCCTTTTCCACTGGACAATGAAAAACAACTTGCTTGCAGTGGAAGAGCCCCAGCTATCCTGAAGTACTGTTTTCTTATGGGAGTAGACACAGCATGATTGTAAGTGGCTTATCTCAAGTAGAGAAGAAAACAGTAGCTTTGATGCAGAAGCCTAAGGAGATACCAGCAGCTCCTATAGCTTCATGATCCTTGTCCTGTTGTTTTGTCTGTTTTGTTTTGTTTTGTCTTGTTTTCATTATTATAGTTGTCAGGCCAGCTGCTAGCGTTTGTGGGCCCAAGGCAAGAGTACAAATGAACGCCCACATACCATATGTCTAAATATTTAAAAGCCACGAATAAAGCTAAAACACTATTAAATCGAATATGTCCCATTCTTCTACAAATATACCATCATGCTGAAAAACCAAAGACCATGTGGAAGTTAGGATTTTGTTGGGAAAAATATCAAAGACAAATAAGTTGAACAGCTATTGCAAATATCTGGATATTTTGTTTTGGGGCTCACAATGTTCAGATGAATAATAAAATGAAAGAGATATAATTAATAATTTATTATGTATTTATTCCATTAAATTTATTTTTCTTATCTCCCTTTCAGCAAAACTCATTAATGGTGTTATTATAATCAATATTTCCTCATAATTTGTGTTCTGAAGGGTTACAATTCCTCTTACAAACAAAAAGTGCAATTCTATTAAAAGTGTCCAAAATTTGAATACATTTTCATCAAACATGTAGGTTAAATATGACAATATTTAATTAAACTTTTTTTATGTATTATTTATGAAATGCTTCTATTGTAAAATATGCAAATTATGCATAAAGTTAAAATAGGAAATAAAATTGATAACAAATTTAAAGCTGAATTTTTTTTAAGTTTTGAGAAAATTTAGAATTCAAAAAATTTTATACAAATGAAATTATTTGCATTGCTAGTATTCAGTGTGTTGTTGGATTCAATACAAAGTATTGATATTAGACTTCATAAATGATTTGTCTAGATTTAAACATTTAATGATTTAGGTGTAATGTTTAATGTTTCAAAATGTTTCTTTGCTGTCAGTTGCAAAGACTACAAAGTTTTGCTACATACCTACAAACCTACATGTTGGAAAAAGCAAGAAAATCATACCCAGAACTACTAGGAAAAAACACTGCATGAGACAAGACTACTAGACTCATGCTATCTGTGAAGAGAGGTCTGCTGACTAGATTGATTTGCTTTTTCCCTGCTCTTAGAAGCAGCATCCACCTCCAGCATTCACGGAAGCCCTTCCATTTACATGTGATCACCTTTGACTTGGAAGACAGAAGACAAATGAGGATGCATAGACGCTTTTCTGTGAGATTTGAATGGTGTTAGTCACAAGAGCAGATGTTTGGGTTTAAAGTTGCACTGTGTCCTGCTGAGCACTAGATTCCAAAGGACAGAGGCACCTGTGTATTTAATATACTTATGTGTGCCCTGCGTGTCTGTGTGTGATATAGGCTCCTTAAAGAATAAGGTTAAGGCAGTAGCCCTTTGGTTTGTTGGAAGTTCTTATATATTCACTTATTTTTAAAAAATCTATTAAACTTGTTCCTCTGGTGAGTCAAAGTGAAACTGAACATTATGAAGCCTTTTTATCAGTTTATCCTCCAATGATCCCATAATGATTAACAAACACCACAATCCCTGCAACGACAATGGCAAAGTTACTATGAAGTCTTGCCAGGGCAATACATGTCCTTCAAAGGGGCAAATATCACAAAATCATCCTTTAGGAAATAGTGCCTTCACTGAGGTTCAGAGGTTTATACACTTCAACTAGCGGGGTTTGCAAAGTCTTTTCCTCAACAATCCCAACAAGGAGTTGGCTGAGTATGGGTGCTGCAGATGGCATATGGCTGCCATTTAAATCCCTTTTGTAGCATTTTTTCCCTTCAGTACTGTGATTTTCCACATGTAGCCCATGAACCACCTTAAGCAGGAGGTATTTGTTAGAAATACAGGTTCCAGGTCCTGTATTGCTATGCCCAAGGTCAGGTTTTCTGGGCTTCAGGCCTGTTCTCGATACTGATGTGGATGCTTTTTAAGTCAGACTTTGAGAAAAATTGCTACAGAGAAATGATCTTCAACTTCTCTGCACACTCTTAATAAAAATAGGGCAACCAGTTCTTTTTTCTTTTCTTTTAAATTTTTTTTTAGTTGTCAATAGACCTTTATTTATTTATTTTTATTTATATTCGGTGCTGAGAATTGAATCCAGTGCCTCACACATGCTAGGCAAACGCTTAACCACTGAGCCACAACCTCAGCCCCAGGGCAACCAGTTCTAATACATGTATAGTAATTTGTAAATGGTATAGATATACTGTTGTGCTAATAACTTGTATAAATTCTAAAATAGGCAAAATAATTTTTTCTATTTATTTATTTATCCTAATTAGGTATATATGATATCAGAATTCATTTTGATTTATTGTACACAAATGGAGCACAATTTTCCATTTCTTTGGTTGTACATGATGTAGAGTTGCACCATATGTGCAGTCATACATGTACCTAGGGTAATGATGTCCATCTCATTCCACCATCTTTCCTGTCCCCATGTTCCCTCTCCTCTCTCTCCTTTGCCCAAAGTTTCTCCATTCTTCCCATGTCCCCCACCCCATTATGGATCAGCATCCACTTATCAGAGAGAACATTCAGCCTTTGGTGTTTTGGGATTGGCTTATTTCACTTAGCATAATATTCTCCAACTCCATCCATTTACAAACAAATTGTATTCTGTTTTAATGTTGAATAATATTCCATTGTGTATATATACCACAGTTGTTTTATCCATTCATCTATTGAAGGGCATCTAGGTTGGTTCCACAGTTTAGCTACTGTGAATTAAGCTACTATAAACAGTGATGTGGCTGCGTCACTATAGTATGCCAATTTTAAGTCCTTTGGGTAGAGGCTAAGGAGTGGGATAGCTGGGCCAAAAATAAATAATATTTTTAAAAATTCCAATATGGAGTAAGCAATATTTTTAATGTCTCAACCTATTCATTAATTAAAATTTTAATGTATTCATTAATACAAAAATATTTTTGCTCCCATCAAAATATTGTCAGTGAATATTAATTTTTATATTGTCAACCAGGCTATTTTTATTGAAATCAATGTAACTTGAATTGCTTCACACTTTTTTTTCAAAATTGTGGTTTAACAATTATTTAATTATTGGGACTCAAGTTCAGTTTATAGAGATTTGTTTATAATGCTGCTGCCTCTTATGTATCTACAATAGGTTTTTGTTTTGTGATCAACATGAGGATTACATAAAATGTTTCATAGTTATAACAGGCCAACTGATAAGCTGATAACTTCAACCACACAAAAACTACACTTTTATACCCTTGCAATTTTTATTGTATTAAAAACAAATTATTTTAGTTATTATTATTTTTAATATTTCTCTTTTAACCTTCATACTGAAGACTTAAATGGTTTACACACCACCATGACAGCAGGAGAGAATTCTATATTTGACTATGTACTTAATTTTTCCAGTGAGTTTTATACTCTCATGATCCTTTGTTTTGTTTTGTGGGAGTGGGAATTGAAACCAGAGACTCCCACATGCTAGACAAGCACTGAGCTGCATCTCCAGCTTTTCCTATTTTTTATTTTGTGACAGGGTCTCCCCAAATTTCTCAGACTGGTCTTGAATTTGCAATCCTGCCTCAGCCTCTGAAATAGCTAATTATAGATATGCACCACTACACTGAGTTACTTTGAGGGTTTCATGTTACTAATCAGCATCCTTTTATTTCACAATGCTGTAATCTCTATAAGAATTATATTAGGACAAGACACAGATTTATACAGAAAGTAAATTTTTGACTGTACTTACCATTACGCATTTTCAGTCGCATTCACAAATTATGCAAAAAGTATGATTGAAATTATGCTTTTAAGTCTTTCTTGATATCAACAAGTTCTTCTTATAAATTTGTGAGCAAGTGTTACATTTTTATTTTCAAAAAATGGCTTTAATAATTTGCTGAGACTCTGAGAAACTTTAAAATAGATTTGAAAATTCTGTTTCCAAGTTTTTAAAGTGCGATAAGAGTTTCAATTGCTGGTACAAGTTATTTTCAGAGACGAAAATCTCACAATAATGGATACATTTATAAATCATAAGTGTCTTTTGGAGAGCAGTCATTATTTCAATTATTGTTAAATGGCATCTTTACCTGAAGGGGGCAGATGAAGAGTGTTTTATATGGTTTTCAGTTTTGTTTTGTTTTTCAATAACTAAAGTAGATTTTCATTGAAGGTCATACATCCACAAGAAGATGAACAAGTTATTGTAGTTTAAGTTTGAAGTTTAGCAGATATAAAAAAATTGTGAAAATTCTAAGACAGTTAAAAAGATGCGCAAAGGCTAGGTAATGGGAAGGAAGCCTGTATCCTATGCTTCGGTTTTTATCCTATAAAAATGAACCAATCATAGATGCCAATCATAAACATCAGAGATTCATTGTGGGAAAGGCAAGGGGTCTGTTGAATGACTTTCAGGCCTAAGTGAGTAGGTAGATAATGGATTCCTTCATCATGAGAGAATAATAACAGTGACAACAGCTGACATTTATGGTGCTCTTAGGTGCCAGGCATTATTCTAGGGCTTTTAGGTATATCACTTCATTTTAAACTCAAAAGAATGTCTAAAGCACACAATCTGCTTGTCATCCTTTTATAGATGAGAATCTGAGCTCAAGGTCATACAGCTAAGTAAAGAAGTCAGGAATCCATAAGAGGTCCTTTGAGAATGATGACTTCAGTGCAGACATAGGGAGTTCAGGCAATGATCTACTGTTTTTGCTTCAACTCTGGCTTCCTAGTCAAATGGGGAAGGTGCTCCAGGGCATCTGGTGTTGGCTGCTACATGCCTAGGAAGCAGAACCCCTCCTGCTGAAGCTACACCCTATAGTCTTGCATCAGCAGATACATCAGAGATTGGACTACTGAAGTCATCAGCTGATCTTGTGGAACAGTGATTTCCTGAAGTTCATAGAGTTCTCAGCAGGAATTCTGTCCTGTTTTAATATTATTTCCTTCAGAATTCATTTCTTGAATTTGGCTGAGATGTAATGTTAGTGGCAGGGCATTTTCTTGGACTGTTATAAATATTACTTTGTGTCCTCTTGGAGGGCTTTACCTCAATGAGTCCACACAGAGGCATCCATTCCGTGCCAAGCTTTGTGCCAGAGTCTTGAGACACAGTGGTTTCAAAGTCCTGTTCATTGCTTTCAGATGATTAATGTATAGAGAAAAACAGGTATATCGATAGGTAATTAATTTCAGTGTGTTGAGATCACTTATAGGAAAAAGAATAGCTGTGTACAGACTTGGGAAGACAAAGAAGTCTTCCAAAAGGAATGAATTGGAGATGACAGGTACACGGGGAGGGGTTGGGGAGGAGCCTTTGGAAAGGCTGATGCACTGATTTATCATAGTGCTTAAAAATGGGTATGAATTTCCTCTCTCTGAGCCTGAGGTTGTGGCTCACTTGCCTCTCATGTGAGGGGCACTGGGTTCAATCCTCAGCACCACATAAATAAATAAAGTAAAGGTATTGTGTCCATCTACAACTAAATAAAACAAAAAAATTTCCTCTCTCTTTCACTCCACACCTCTCTCTTTCCAAATCTGCCCTTCTATTTTCTTTCTTTCCTTTAAAAATTACTTTCTTATCATCAGAAGATACATTATTAATAATAAACAAGAGAAAGATGAAGTCTTCACCAGAAATTTGAAATATCTTCCTAGGATTGAAAAATTCTCTGCTTAAAGTCATCAACAATTTTATTGACATAATCACCTCTACATGCCAGGGTGGTCTAAAACTTCTAATGGCATTGAACAATAGCATTTCTACCCTCAGGTCACAAATTTAGTTTCTCAATAAAGACATACATTTTATTGTTACAAAAGCCATGTAGGTACAGTGAGAAAGTTACAAAGTAAGAGAAACAAAAAATAAGAAAATAAAAGCACTATATTCCTACCACCCAAAGATTATCTCTGTTAATACCATTTTGTTCTTCTTTCAGATATTTTACATATATATGTATTTTTACCAAGGTGAGATAATACTTTCCAAGTTGTTTTCTTGCCTTATTTAATTTCTCACCTGCTAAGTTAGCCATCTTTACAAGTCAAGAAGTTTTATCTTATCCATATTCAAAATCCTCAATTATTCCCTAAGTGCCTTTCAGAGTTTGTCTGTCCAAACTAGAGTCAAATCCAGAGCCACATATTGAATGTAGTTGTCCTGTCTCTCACTTATTTTCTAATCTAACATCATCCTCATTTTCTTTTCCTTTTACACATGGATTTGTTGGATGGACAGATCGATGAAACCACAGAATGACTCACCTTCTTAACTCTGTCTCAGTGCATTCTGGTGCTGTCATTTCCCTTCTTCCCATCTCCTCTATTTTTTATATACTGTAAGTTAGATCTAAAAGTTTGCTGGATTTGCATTAGACATTTTGGTAAAATATGTCACAGGTGATGGTTCACATTTTATTGCGTGTCACAGCAAAGAGACAGGATATTTGATGATTCTGCTATAAATGGAACTAAATTGACTGACACTGGATTAGGATGATGAAAATCTGATTCCTCCATGGTACGCTTACATTCTCCTGTGACAAGAAAGGGATCTTGGGTTTTCTTTTGGCACTCTGTGAACGTCTGATTCCTCATTATTTGTGCACTTAATGCTTTTAGCACTAGTTGATAATTCTTAGCTAGGTTAATTAATTCATTGGGCATTGATGATGATTATAATCTAATTGGATTCTTCTTTCTCTCTTCAAAGGAGCTATTCTTCTGTAAAATAAAATGTTGTCTTGTCAAGTGACCCTTTTTTGTTACCTTGAAATATAATCTTACTGGAAAGTATGCATAAATGTGTATTTTTTCCATTAGATATATTTATTCAAAATAAGGAACTTACTTAATAATTGGTTCAAATGATGATGATGATGGGGGGGTGGTTGTGGTAGTGGTAGTGGGGTGTGTGTGTGTGTGCGTGTGCGCGTGTGTGTGTGTGTGTGTTGAGGAGCTTTCTCTTTTGAATAGAATTATCTAGTCATGAATTTTCATTATTTCAATTCCCAAAACCACAGAGTTGATTTTCTTGTTAGTAATTCTCTACACCCCTGTAACATTTTTACTCTAAGAAGTTATAAGTAGAGCAACTCAGAATGAGTCATCTTACACGGAGGTGTTCTTTTAAATAAACAGATAAAGCCAACTATACAATTTTATGAATATTCTAAAAATGAATTGACATGATAGTGAAAATCTCTTCATTTTACATGATGAACACCTCAGCCCAGAGAAAGTCCTCCACAATTGCAGTATGTCAGATTCAGTCTGCAGCCTTACATGATTAAAGAGGAACTTGCTCCTGAAGGGTGGGTTTGCTAAGGCTGAAAGGGAAGCACCATTCTGAGAACTGTTCACCTGTATCATCATGAAGACAAGATGTCTGTATTTTGGTACTTTTTTTCTTTTCACTTAACAATATAGATATTATACTTCATATTTTTCATTTTTTAGAGAGTTGGTTGATAAATAGCTCATTACTGGCTTCTTTGCACAGTTCAATATGCAGACGATAAATTGGAAAAAAGCTTTATATATGTTTGGTCATTATTCTGTCCTCAGAAAGGAGGTAAGACCAGAAGAAAATGACACTGATGAATGTGTCTGAACATATGTGTGCTCATACACACATGTGCAAGAGTAGATACACAGGCACACACATACACAGAGATGCACAGACACACACTGAAAAATAGATTACTGAAGTGTAGGTGAACAGCTGTCTCCATTTTAGCACTGAAAGTCATGTGTCCCAGTAAAACCTTTAGTACTGGGCAAGATGTGATGGTTGGTTGCCCTAAAATTGCCAGATAAGAAATAGCACGCAATTCAGGTAATAGAACTCTGATCAATCTTCCTATACTTGATCCAGACATGTAAATAAAACTTTAATTTAGAATCTAGCTGATACATCAAACTGACAGAAAAATATTTTTTAAATTACATATTGACATGAATTCTAAGAAGTTAATTGAAATGCATTAAAATACTTTAAAATTTCCAGAATAAAAGGGCCCAAGAATATTGATACCTCTTTTTTCTTCCAAAGACATCATATGGTTGTAAATTTTCTGGGTATTTCAACTAGAGTTAGAAAATGAAATGGAATAACGAATGTGCTCATCAGCTTTCTGTTACTACAACAAATGCCTGTGATGACTAACTTAAAAAGAAAAAATAGTATATTTTGGATCATGGTTTTAGTTTTCAGTCCATGATCATGTAGATCCATTGCTTTTGGGTCCATGGTGGGATGCTGAATGCCAATGGCAGGGTGCATGTGGCAGAGCAAAACTGCTCACCTCATGTCTGGGAGCAAAAGAAGACAATGTGTGAGGAAGAGGATAAGGTCACACTATCCTCTTCATGGGAGCTCCTCCAATGACCCAAGAACTCTCACTAGGCTCCACCCCTTAAAGATTCTTCTCTCTCATATATTTTAAGTAACCTTGAAGAAGGGGTATTTTATTAATTTTATGTCTTACATAAAATGGTCATGTTTTATGAGATACATTTTTTTCTGGTTGATGCTAGAAATTATGAAGCTGAGAATCATTCCTTGACAAAGGCTAGATATAATTTTTACATTTCCTTTTGGTTTTTTAATTCTATAAGCTTTTAACTTGAAGTTTGTATTTTCATACTTGCCATTATATTGGTGACTCTTCAAATCTCTGCAGCATGGATTTGAGTGTACGCACTAAGAAGGACTACAAGAAGAGATATTTCTTTAGGAGAAAACTATTTACACTTTGCAATGTAAGTTTTCATATTCTTTAAATTATAGCCCTCATGAAACTTACACATATGAAGTAAAAATAATATTAAATAATAACTTGTTGGAGACGCTCAATAAAATTGCTGTCTCAAAGAGTAAGACTATTAGTTTTATTTATCAGAGTTTAACAGAGTCTGTAGAATCTCATCCCTAAGAGGGTCTGCAAGTATGGCATTTTATTGCTAGGATTTATTACTAAAATCTCATTCTTCATTCTCATAACCAGAGATGAGCATAATCCCAGATGCTTTCTAGTAAAAAGAAGTACTTCGAACCCATAAAAAAGAAAGAATGTGATGCTTTGAGGCATATATTTCAATTTTAGTCTTCTTCTGGTTTGGTGACAGTGGGTAGTTTAGGATTACAGAAGTATTTTATTTAGTGTTCAGTATTTTTGAGATTGAAAAGTCTCAGAGAAGTTAAAGGGTATAATTTCTTGATGTCAAGGGAAGAATTGAGAAGCAGTATTCTCAGCCTTCATGCAGTTAACCCAAGGAATCTTATTAAAATCAGATACTGTGTGGTCCAATAGTCTGCATTCCTAACAAGTTCCTAAGAGGTCCTGATGGTCCAAGGACCACACTTTGAATGGTGAGGTTGTAAGAACTCAGCTCTAACTTAATTCATCCTTTCTCTTCTTAACTTAAATGAATGAATAGCACCAAATAAGATCTCTCATTATAAAGAGAGATAGGGGCATGGATAGGGAAAAGAAAAAAATACCTTTCTTGTATTATTTGGTGGAGAGATATATTTGTAAAATTAATTAAGAAAGGTATTTCTGGGGCTGGGATTGTAGCTCAGTGGTAGAATGCTTGCCTCGCATGCGTGAGGTCCTGGGTTCGATCCTTGGCACTACATACAAAGCAATAAAATAAAGACATTGTGTCCATCTACAACTAAACAAATATTTTAATAAAAAAAAAGAAAGCTATTTCTGTGGCCCAGTGACTTGGAATAGTAATAAAAATCTGAACACTCCATATAGAGGCAGTTTACTGTGTTTTAATTGTGAATTTTAAGTCTACACTTTATAGCTAGATTTAGACTTCTTTTACTCCCCTTTAATGAAATTTATTTATATTTCACATCATGAAAATTTCAAATAACTTTCTACAGAGAAATTTTAAATATGGCAATTTAATATTGCAAACACCATGAATAGAAACATTTTTATATTTTATACATAAAGTTGACATTTACATCTTTCGAGCCAAGTCCCAGTAGCTTTATTTTGTGTAGTGAATACTTCAATTCATTGTCTTTTATTGATAGCTTAAGCAAAATAGTTGTTTATTTCTCTCATATATTCAAAAAGTCTACTTGATATTCCCAGATGTCAAGGAATTAGTCTCTGTAGCACTCAATCTTCAATACTTGGCTTTTAGTCCTGAAATAACTATTGGTCTAAAATTGCAACTGAAGTTTCAGCCATTATTCCCACATTCCAATCAGCTTTTGAAAGGGAGAACAGGAGGTAGAAATGCATGCTCCTCTTTTCCCTACCATTTCTTTAATGGTCCTTCCTATTTGCATCCCATATATCACACTTAATCACACGGCCTCACCTAGCTGTGAGAAAGTCTGGGAAATGGACTCTTTATTCCCAGTGGCAATGTGCCCATACAAAAATTGAGGATACTATTACTATGGAAAAAGCATCAGCAAGTTACGATCTGCAAGCCAAATTTGCCTGGTATTGTACAGTTTTGACTATTTCTGACTATTGTACAGTATTGACTATTTTTGTAAATAAAGTTTTGTTGAGACATGGCTACACCCACTCATTCAAATGCCATACACTAAAATAATTGCAGAGTTTAATTGTTGTAAAAGAGATCATATAACTCTTAAAGCCTAAAATATTTTCTGTCTGGCACTTTACAGAAAATATTTGCTGATCCCTGCTATGAAAGAAAAGGAGAGACAGCTTTCAGCTATATTCCTTTCCTCTCTCATTTTAAGCCAAGTTCAACTCATTTATAATATCCATCAGCTTCCATAAAATGGTAAGAAATAGAGTCTTGTCTAAGAGATGCACTTACCCTGACACAGGATATTAGGGAGACCACTTGAGTAAGTTTCCAAGATGTTCCCACATATTGTTTAATTTGTCTTTATTATTATAAGATAAGAGTAATAATTATCCTATAATTGGATCATGATTAGTCAGGGCTTACCTGATGCAAACAGAATCCACTCTAGCTAGTTTAATCAGGAAAGGGTTTATAATAGGACTTTAAATGAAGCTCAACATGAGCCTAAGAGTGGAGAGAAGGGAGGTGCTAAATAAGTAAACACTATACCAATTTTCAGAAATGACTCTGTAAGTACACTGCAGAGCAGAAACACCCGAAGAGCTTCTATCTTTTTTCTGGTATTAGCTCCAGAACATCACCTCCATTACACCACAGTCAGGAAGTGCCATGATTAAAAAATCACCATTGCTGCTGGCTCCAGAACTACGATTAACATGAACAGCATTAATGGCCCACATGAGGCCTCTAACCCGCATAGAACTTGTGTGTGGCCCCTGGAACATCGGCTAATGTTCATACACACACACACACACACACACACACACACACACACACACACTCGAAATGTCTCCAGGAGGAGGCCTGCCAGTAGAAACAGCAAAACTGCAGAGACAAGATGTTAGGGTTTGGATCTTAAATGCCCCCCAAAGTCTCAAATGCTAAGGGTTCAGTTTTCAGTCTCTGACACTATTGGGAGGTAGTAGAACCTTTAGGAGGAAGGGTCTAGTTGAAGGAAGTGACATCACTAGGGGTGTGCTCTTTAAGAGGATGTTGGGAACCCAGTCTCTTGCTCTCTCTTTTGGTTTCCTGGCCTACATGACATAAACAGGCCCTCTGCACAAACTGCACCCTACCATGATGGGCTGCCTTGTCACAGGCCCAAAAGTGAAGGAGTCATGCTACCATGGGCTGAAACCTCAAAAAAACTACAAGCCAAAATAAATCTTTCCTCCTTTCAAGTTATTTATCTCAGGTCTTTTGTCACAGTGATGGAAAACTGACTAACACATGAGGCCTCTACTTTACTTTCAAATGCCAGCTCTCACATGGAGTATTTCCAATTTGCCAAATCTAAATCATATTTAGAATCTAAGGTGCAAGAAACTTGGACAAATATAGATCTAAGTTTCCCAGTCTCTGTAGTTCAATAAGGCAGGCTAGAAAGAGGGTGAAATGAAAGATGGGCAACCATACTGCCACATTTAAACTCAATGTCTGTATTTGGGATGACATCTCTTTTCTTGACAAGCCAGCATGACTGTTATCAAAAATTGCCCTCAGCTTGTTAATCCAACCAGGAAAGCATGAACGCTTCACATTCTCAAAAGGTTACCCAAATTGGTCAATTTTAAATTTGAATAGTTATATTTATCATTGAATTTGTGCCTTCATGTACTTTTTTTTTCTATTATATACAAGTAGATACATAAATAGCTTTTCTCATGGAAGCAAGGATCAGGCCTTGTGGAAGAAATATTGTGTACTCAGCATGTTCCAGGTGCTTCATTGTGTTTCTCAGAATGCTTTGAAATTAGGTGGAGACCATGTTGACTGCATTCTAATCAATGGACCTGTCGCTTGCAACCTGGCCCTGAAGTCCTCTGTGAACCTTCCATTTCTCCCTTCCCTACTGCAACAACATTAGATGGAGTCTTTGTATTGATACAGTGGCACCACACAATGTTGGCGGCTGGACCCTGGGTTTACCTGATGAAAGACGGGGTTGTTTGATCTGCATCAGTGCTTGAGAAATGAGAAATAAACTTTTCAGGATAGCCACTGAGGTTGTCATCATAACATAGCCTCTGTCCTGACAAAGGTGAGCTTGGAGGTCCTGCCTGGTCACCAGTGTTCATGGCTCCAACCCCAGCCTTTCTCTGCTTCTCATTCTCTCTGTTTACTTGCCACCTCCTACAGCAACCCCAGACAACTATTTCTGGTGAGCACCATTTGTAAACTAGCCTTTTAAAAGTACCTCTGGTTTAGAATGTAGAAAATTGTACAAGAAGTGAATATTACAATTACACATAAATCCAGGAATGATAAATATTCATTCTGTCATTGGGGGTGGAGAAAGCAGGTGCTAATCTCTCATCACACTCCACTAAGAACAGCCCTGAATTTATATATTATATATATGGAACTTCCACTGCTTGGGAAGAGTATGAGAAATCATTGTTTTCAGACTTTAAATTATCATATATAGAATCCGGTCTATTTTTTTTTTCTGCAAAGAGCACTATTAGTAAAAGTGTTATAATTTGAATCTGACTGTTCCACAGAAACAATGTTAAAATAGGGACTAATGATGCCAAATATAAAACACAACTTCTGAAATAAAAACTACTACAAATGCTATGTTCCATCAGCTAGAAGTAAATAAGTGTTTATTTCTAAGTATTTAGCACTTAGAAATAAAGTCATATTGTTCAAATAAATAGGATGAAGTATTAACCAGTTATAGTACATTTTATTTAATAAAATACATTATCATAATACACAACAAACCAGTTATCCTGTGAAAAGCAATCTCCACAAAGAGGTGACAAAATTCTGGAGAATACCTTGAGAAAAAAATTGATGGTCGTTTTGGGGAAAGTTTGCCACCAGATGTTTGGCAAGGCTCACTCAGGATTTGATGACATTTCTCCCTCCTTAGAAATCAAGGGGTTGATCTTTCTGGTGCACTGGATGTTGGACTGTGTTTCTGTCAACTTCTCTGAGCTCCATGCTTGTTCATGCAAGTCCCAAGGATCAGGAGCAAAAGATGAATGGACTGAATGTGAACCTACTTTTGAAAAGCAAGTTTCCAATCCATACCTGCCTCAGAGCTGATGTTACCTCCTCAAGAAAATCTTCCTTGACTCCCTTATCTAAAATAGCTGTGCCCTCTCCCCTACCATATTCCAGGTCTTGTTTTACTTTATTTTGTTCAGACCACTTATAGCTAATTGAAATTACATAGTTTCCTTCTTTGTATGTCTCTCTCTCTCTCTGTGTGTGCATGTGTGTGTGTGTGTGTGTGTGTGTGTGTGTATACTAGCACATAAGCTCCCTGACAGAAGCATTTTTTGTCTAACACTGCTATAACCTCAGAAAATAGGCTACTGCCTGGTCATAACAGGCACTCAGTATTTTTTAGGGTTCCCTAGAGGTTTATTTGTAAATGCAGACAGAAATACACACTTCTTTCAGTTGTATTCCCTATAGAAGAGCCACACTGATGAGGTGGTTAGAAGTGGGGGAGAGGTACTTTTCAGTCCTTTGAGTAGGTTTCCATCTTCTAGTGATCCTGTGTCCCTGGGTTTCTTAGAACATCCTTTACACTCACATTTAGTGATATCAGAAGACTATATGGGGCTGGAGGGGGGTATTTCCCTTCTTCCTGA
>PVHX01008703.1:0-81374 GCA_004024805.1 Geosciurus inauris
TGTTACCTCCTGTCATCATGGACTGCAATGCATCTCCCATGTTTTCCAATCCATTTATCACAGTCTCCTGATCTTTAGCTTTCCTTCTTTAAACCACTGACTCAGTTGCAGGCTCAAATTTATCCTTATAATTTAACACCAGAAATCTTTCCCTTGTGATGTTTCTCTCCTTCCAGATTGCCTCTATAGCAGGGGGCAATGGAGGAGGATAGGGCACATCTCTATTGTACTGAGAAATTTGACCACACAGGATGATGTGGCTGTTCTGATTCATCTGACTTATCACTGTATCACTGATGTCACTACCAACATTGTCAAAGTAAACATCCACTGCAGCTGGGTATGATTCTTGGAGTAGTTCTGCTACATTCCCTTCTTTATAATTAATTGTAGCATCAAAGCCCAGTTCTGAGACTAAAAGGAGGCATTTTTCTTGTGTTCCACAAATTCCCACCACTCTGGAACAGCCAAGCAAATGGCCAATCTGCCCAGCCAAGGATCCACAGGCACCTGCTGCTCCACTGACAACCATTGTCTGATTAGATCCAGCAGTTATAGGACCTTTTTCCTGTACTCCAATTAAGGAAGTCAAGCCAGGCATACCTACAGCTCCAGGAAAATATGAAAGGTGTCCATACACAAGCTGTGGGTCTACCTTTTCAAGGGCATTTCCATCCAGAATAGCCTTGGTTTGCCAGGGCCAATAGAAAGAAGTCACAAAATCACCTTTAGTCAAATTTGTGTGCTTGCTTGCTTCTATAGTTCCAACACCTCCACCATCAACCACCTGAGACAGCTGCCAAGGTGCTATATAATCAGTACCAGTATCTTCATTCATCTTACAACACATGTAAGGATCCACAGAGAGATAAAGAGTTCTAACTTGTACTTGTCCTTCATTAGTATTATCTGGTATACTGATTTCTTCCACTCGGAAATTCTCTGCCACTGTATTACCATTTTTTCCAGGTTGGGAATTTAAGACCACTCGCTGTACAATCATCACTCTGTAGTCGTTTCATCAGATTTCCTAGTATCCTTGGCAAAAATGCCAGCGTGGGGGCTGGGGTAATGGCTCAGCGGTTGAGCGCTTGCCTCACATACGTGAGGCACTGAGTTCGATCCTCAGCACCACATAAAATAAATAAAGATATTGTGTTCATCTACAACTGAAACAAAAAAAAAAAAAAAAAAGAATGCCAGCGTGGACAGTACTTCCGGGAAGAAGGCGGGAGGTCTACCCTGTTGGGAGTTTCCTCCCTTATGGCGTGAACCTCACCCAGCTCGGAGGACAGAAAACTGAGCGACCCAGTCTGCATCTTTTCATTGATGAGTTTAGGTCATTTATATTTAATGTTATTATTGAGAAATGATTTTTATACTCTGTCATTTTGATCTATTTCTGGCTTTTAATTTGAATTACTTTCTCTTTTGATTGACTATTTTTCTAGTGTAGTCCCTCCCTTTTCTGATTTTCTATTTTATTTTTCATTTGCTCTGCATGTATATTGTATTGAGTATGTATTGAGTGTAGACCTCCTAGCTTTTAGGTTCTGGGTTGAGAAATCAGCTGAGATCTGAATTTATTTCCCACTAAATGTGACCTGTTGTTTTTCTCTGGCAGACTTTAAAACTTTGTCCTCATTCTGTTTATTTGGCATTTTCATAAAAATGTGCCTTGGTGTGGTTCTGTTGTAATTTTGTATTTTGGGTCCTGTAAGCCTCCTGCATTTGATTTCCCAGTTCTTTCTTAAGGTTTGGGAAATTTCTAGGTATTATTTTATTGAAGTTTGTGCATTCCTTTTGTTTATATCTCTAAAACTTTATCTATCCCCATAAATCTATATTTGGTCTTTTTTTTAATCCCATATTTCTTGGAACTTCTGTTTATTGTCTCTTCAAAAATTTCTCCATGGTCAACATTATTTTTAAGATTATATATTTTGTCTTCTTTGCCTGCAACTCTGTCTTCCATGTGGTCTAGTCCACTGATGATGCTTTCCATTGAATTTTTTATTGGTTTATTGATTCTTTCCTTTTGAGCATTTCTGCTTTTTTCCCCCAGTATCTTTATCTCTTCATTGAAGTGATCTTTTACTTCCTGTATTTTATCTCTGATTTCACTCTTTACATTATCCTTTACTTCATGAGTCAGTTTAATTATGAACATTCTAAAGTCCTCTGACATTTCTTTCACTGTGATGTTAATAGATTCTGTTAATGAAGTATTTTCTTTTTATTTGGGGTGATTTGTTCCTTTTCTTTTTCATGTTGTTTGTGTGTCTGCCCATCTAACAGTATGGATCTTAGGCAATTGAGTTTCTACCTTGTGGACTTACAGTGTCCCTGAATGTTTTCAGCAGCTCACAGGTTAGCAGGAAACAAATAATAACAACAACAAATGCAAACAACATACAGCATTAAACCAAATGTTCCTGCCTAGACATCTATAGTGTTCGTTGTCACAATAAACAGAAATGATGTGATCAGTAATTGCCCAAGGTAAAAACAGTAAGTTTGCAAAAGGATTTACAATTTTGTGTGGTGATCAAGGAAAGAACAGAAGAGATGGTAGACATGATGAATTTAAGGGAGGGAGAGAGAAAAGAGAAGTAAAAAAATAAAGGAAGAATGAAAGACATAACAACAGAGTTTGGTTTTAGCATGAGAAAAGGGAGAAAGGGAATCAATGGAAACAGATAATTGAGAGAAATATATATTATATACACAAAATAAAAATATAAAATATATATTTTATATTTACAAAATAAAAATGTAAAAAATTAATAATAAAAAGAATACAAAACAAAATTGAAACATAATAACCAAACATCCTATTCCTCAAAATAGTGATCCATGCAAAATAACTGTCAAAAAAAGTGCTAAAAATTAGAAGAAAGAAACATATGTATAAGTGCCAATGAACCATTCAGGTCATAGAGGAAAGAAAAATGAAAGATCTCTATTTCTAAGAAAGATCTCTATCAATTAAAGAATTGTTTCTATTGGAATTCAAAAGATTCTTGGCTTCTCATCTCAGAAGTGGTAGGTGGGATGGGCTAAAGTGTGATGTTTTCTCCACCCTCAATGTGAGGTTGTTGGAGTCTGAGAGGAAAACCCATACTTGGAGCCCCTGCAGGTGGGGTTTATGCTTAGGTAGGCTCCAGGTTCTTTGTTGAATGGTGATTCATCCAAAGATTTTAAATCAACACACGTTTAGTGCTCAGTGGTTGCAGGTTCATGCTGGGATACTGTTCCCCAGGAATTCCCCTAGGTTTTACTCATGTGGCAGAGGAGTTACTCTTTAGTCCCCTCTGTCACCTGTGGACCCCACATTTCCTGGCTTTTCGGGTTCAGTCTCTAAATTCAATTACTCCTGCCCCCACCCTTTCAAATTTCTGCCCAACTCGTTTGTGAGCCACTGGACTCAGGGGAGAAGAGGGAGCTGGGTAGGTTTCCAAGACCTGTTATCTCCAGTGTAAACCCCTCTCCATGTTTGATTTTCTCTTGGTCATTTAGGCACTCTCTATATCATGTGGTATGGGTTTTCCAGGCCTGTATTTTTGGCCCAGATTGGGTTTGCCAGGAATTGGCTCCCCCAGCTGCTGGCTTCCACACCACAGCTGCAGAATGTAACCTTCTTCTGTCCTCTGTAGGCATCCAGAAGAGATGTGGCTTCTTCCCACACTAAGATATTGTGCGGCTTTCCTTTCATGTTAGTCCAGCACTGTCTTTGATCTCTGATCTTTCCATACCCAGACACGCCACAGTACTCCTAAAAATGCAGGTTCCTTTAATTCCCTTATCTCTCCACTTTGGTTGGGGAACGGCTCCAGCTGGCGGCACTAACAGCCACAGTGACAGTAGTGCTGGGAATTTCTCCCTCATTTTATTATATCCAACCTCCTAAGTCTCCAGTATGCTTTGAATGTCCAATATTAATTTCCCAGTAAAGCATTTGGAGTTTTTTTTTTCACCCACCTTGCTGAGAATCTACCTGTCTGCTTTCTTGTTTTCATCCCATGGAGCAGCCAGGAAAGCAACCTCCTCTATTTCACCATCTTGAAACTCTGCTGACATCTTTAATACAAGGCTATATTGCATTAATTTTATTTTTTTTCTTACATACATTTTAGTAATATAGAATCACATGAGCACTGAATAAACACTCAGTGAACATATTTCTTGGGGAAAAAAAGCTACTTCTCATAGCATAAATATGACTGATGAAATAAAAGATTACCTATTTTCATCTTATGTAGTGAGCTCTTAAATTTGTTTGCAGACTTGAATATTGCCTTGGATACCTTAAAATATGACCTTTGATTTTTGTAGTCTGATATGAACCACCCTCTTCAACTCAGCATTACCTGGAGGAACACCTAAACCAGCTATCAGTGTGGTTTCTATCTGGCTTGCCTTTGATTAACCTCCATGCTGGAAATTGACTTGACATAACTCAATATCTTCTTCCTACAACTCTAAATGCTTTGCTTGTGCCAAGTAATTGCAGCATAATTCTTTAGTTTCCAAAATATTTGAAAAGTCACAACCTCAGATATCAGTCCACTTTTTAATGAATTGTTCCAGTTCCATTAATGTTTTGAATATTTTGCAATATCTAATTATGAATGGAATTTTCAATCAATTCTCTTTGTTCATAGAAGAATTCACATAGTGATGGCCTTGATTGATCCAACTAGTCAACTAATTAAAATATCAGTGATATTTAATATTTTTATATAATAACCAGAGATCATCTAATGTTCATTAATTAGCATACTTCATTTAATATTCCTATATTTTATGTTTTTCAATTCAATCTGGTCTAAAATTAGATCCCTGATTCTTTCCACCTGCCTCACACAGTTTTAAGTATCCAATCACACTTGGAAAAATTATATAAAGCAGCTGCTCCAATATGGTTTATTGAGTTGACTGAAATGATTGATTTGTCTTTCTGTAGAACTACACAGACTGATGGTTAAAATTTCATACTCTGCAGGTGAACTGCTTGGTTGGACCATTTCCTAGCTGTATGACTGCAGGGAACCTATCTAGACTCCTTGGTTCCATTTATCATGACACTAATAATATCTACCACATAAAGTTGATATAGATATGAGAATGATATTAGATAAATGAATAGATAGATAGATAGATAGATGACATATCTTCTGTGAAGGGAGGTGATCAACATTATATTTAGACAGAATAGAGTAGATTATTACAATCTAGACTAAGTAGATATTGATTTTATGTGTAAATATTAATGAATATGACAAGAAATAGCTGAATATAGAATACATAAGGAATATAGAAGTAAGGATATTTTTTCAAGAATTAAGTATAGAGGTATGATAAAAACATAAGAATAGGCTGAGAACATATTTTTTGTCCTAAGAATCTGGATAATTGAATTTTAATTTATCTGAATAAGACTGTGATAGCATAAGAGGGAATTGGGAGTGAGAAGAAATGCAAATTTGGGGGTTGAATACCAGGAGTTTAGTATTTATTTTGAGATATACTTTGGCCAATCATCTAGTTATCTAGTATGGTAACACTTCCAGAACCAGAAATATTTTAAGCAAACTCTTAAGAATAGCATTACTAAATTCAAATCTTTGAATAGTTTGTATTTATATGTGAGCTCCATAGTGAAATTCTAAGGGAGAGTATGCATGAGATCAAATCCAGAATTTGAGTAAAGTCCAGGAAGATTGACAGTTTTTCCTCCTATTTGTCTATATTCTTGGTGTTCAGTCACAGTGGGAAACATTGTACAGCATTACTCAATGTTAATGTAGCTTTTTTCTTTTTTTTATTTTTGGCTAAATTTGCATACTTCAAGTCCTTCACAGACTGAACCCACATTTTTTTATGATGAATGAGTTATAATCTTCATGGTTTTCCATTTTCCCTTTATAAGCTTCAATATACTTCAATGGCCTTCTATAATTCTCAAAATTATACCTGATGACTTTATAATAACATTTGTAAATTTCTTCAGTATCCAAAGATGTATTTGTCAAAGTTTAATTGATTTGAATTCACAACTTCACAAACATTCCAAATTGAATGGGTAAAACTAGATTTGGACTCCTTATTTCTCATTCCTGGTATTATATTATCACTACTTATTTCTATCTTCAGAATGTGGATTGTGCATCACAAATAAGGTACTGGTTTCTTACATCTATTTCTGAGTAAGGACATGTTCTTACAGAAAAAAAATAGACAAATATTATCAAATTAACTTTTCTTCCAAGATGTTATTGTATAATACCAAATTAAATGATCAACAACTGAATAATAAAAAACAATTATTATTAGTATATCTGAGCAAAAGATCATTAAGAACTCACATGCTATGTTATCTCAGAATCTTGGCCAAACTTCTACTGTCTTTCATAATTTCTGAAATAAATTTGGACAGAGAAAACCTAAGGCAAAATACCTTTAAAGTATCAGCAATAATTTTGACTACAAAGTCCAAAGAAGAGTTCTGGTGATGATTACCTGAAAAACATGTGAACTTCACTTACTCTTAGGCTATAGTCCAGATTTAAACCACCTTATTTAATAACTTCCCTTCAGGCCCTACTTTAATCTTGATATCTAACATCTTATATTAATATCAACTGCCACTTTTTAATAAGTACTTGGTCTCCTGAAATCATCTTTAGGCTCTATAGACTTAATTTAAATATAATAAGAGAAGCCAAACAATAACTTGGACTGTGTTCTGAATGAGTCAATGGCCTATAATTAATAAACCTATGTGTTAAATTTTAAATTAATTTAAATAAAGTAGAATATAATCTCTTTCCCACATATTAAAAACACAAATAGATCATGAATAATAAAAACTATAGAATTTGTTCATGTTAGAAGTAAATTTTTACCAATTGTGATGGATTTTAAAAATTTATTCAGTTTCATGTGTGGAAAAAAGTTCATGTCATGTGAATAGAAATGATGGGAAGATGCTATCTTTAGTTTTCATGGACCATATGTCTAAATGATAGAAGAAAACATAAGAAAGAGAAAATGCTAAAGTAAGTCATGGTTGAAGAACAAGAGAGCACAAATATCAAGTTTATAGTGACAATTTCCATCAAAAGATTTATTTTTGTGTTGCCTCTGACTTGAGTTACGATTTCATTGTCCTAGAAATCAACAAGCATATGTACAACCCTGCAGCCAACCTCGGACAGCTCAGTAGGTAAAATGATGCAGCGATATTGAAGCAAGTCCAGAGAAGACCAATTGAAATGAATAAAGAGACAGCTATGTATTCATGAAGAAAGGTTAAAAAAAAAGTGTGTGGGCTAGCCCAAAGTCAGAAAACAGAAGTGAAAGTATTGAATTCTAGAACTGAATGAACTTTCAGCTCTTATCAATCCCACTGTTTGGTGGACAGGACAACAGTCTCACCAAAGTTCTACATTTTCATACTTAACCTGCCCAAAGTCAATTAGTCTATGAAAGATAAAAACAGGAAATTTAAAATTATGCTAAGAAATATAACTAGACTTCTTGGGCAATAAACTATGTTGAGATATGTAACTAAAACTAAAGAAGACACAGCAGGATATTGAGGAACAAGGATATTTAAAATTTTATTAGGAGATTAAAATATTAGCCAAATATTTGGCCTAGATATATGCCCCAAATTATTTTTTGTTTGTAAAATTTAAACCACAAAAGTAGAAAGAGAGAATTTCATCATAACTAGATCTGAAAACCATGAGATTATCAGCTAAATAAATAACTGTAAAGTGTATGCATTTCCACACGTTATGTGTACAATGTATATATTTCAAATATATAATAAGATGAGACAAATCTTAAGCGGAGCATGTATTGTAGTTTATACTAAAACCTATTTTTACTCTTGATCATTACAACAGTGCAGTTGTACATGTCATATGTTTTAGACATAGTCTCTATTTATTGAGGGATTTATGTGCCAAAAACTATACTAGGAATTTGTCATCTTACTGAAAGCTTGTGATAGATCAAGTCATCAATTCACAGATATTCTATCCACATTTTACAGACAAAGTAGCTAAAATAATTTCAGAAGGCAAATTACATAATTTACCTTAGGGTATAAGATTACTTATCTCTGTGTATGTGTGCAATGTATTGCATGTGAGTGTATGTATACATACACATGTACACATATATAATTTCTATCTGTACCAATAATGGATTTTCCATCTGCTTCAAATGATTATATAAATCTGACCTGATAAAACTAATGTTGAAAATTTGACTTATAGGTTTAAATTACGATCGTGTGATGAAAACTATGAAAGGAGATATTTCCCATTATCCAGGAATGAACGCTTCCTGAAAATAATTTCAGTGACTCCATTTTACTAAGAATAATTGCATAAGAAATAATGGGAAGCTGCCTCAACATAGGTTCATTTTGTATTTACTTTTACCAAAGGTAAGAATGAGAAGCATTTGAGATCCTATACACAATTTTAAAGTCTATTTAGAATTATATGTAATTGGTTAAATTCACGTTTTAAAATAAATCCCAAAGAAATTAATAAAATAGTATTTGGGTAAAAGATGACATAGCTTATATAACTCCCAAATTTTTACCAAACAGAAATATTTAGGAGTTTATGTTGAAAAGTTTTCAGGATTGAATATTATCAACTGGTCCTAAATGAAGACGCCAACATGTTTAAAACCTGGCTTGTCTCTTATATTAATATTTGAAATAGAAATACCTGAAAATGAACTGCATTTAATTTTAAACTTTCAGAATCAGGAACAATCTAATTGAATCTTGGAATGTGGAAAATGGTTTATAAATATACTTTTGAATAGATGTATTTTGAATGGAAACATAATACCTTCCTATACCAATCTATAAATTAGGAGAAGAAATATAAATGAAAAATGTGAAATTTTCAAAATAAAAATTGTGTCATATGTTACAAACTTGAAATATCCATGTACTTATATAGAAAACATCTCTACTTATTTTCTTATATAACCAAACTCACTACTATCTACTTACAAGTCTATACATATACAATGGGAGAAATACTGTTACCTTTCTAGTAGCACTATTTTTAAATTATTATTTTTAATGCCACTCAGGTACAAATATGCTCATTATGGTTGTAACTAAGGTCCTCACTTATGGCCTTTATTTGTAATTTAGTTTTAATCAAGCAACAAAATATTTCTCATATTGAACTCGTGTCCTGAAGCACTTTCCAGGTAGGTTAGGCAGAATTCAATAAAAGAGCTAGAGAGACACTGACACTAATTGTACACCCACATGTAAGGAAAACTGAAGTGAATGTAGACAGATTAGAATTAATAGGATATGGCAAACTTCCATTAATGTGGGTGACTTGATATTCATGAACAGTTAAATACTTCCTGACCGAAAATATTTCTGCTTCACCTTAACAAGAATGTGTTTCTGCTTGATCTATTGCTCTCAACGTAAATGTCACACAGTGGGAAAGTGACTAGAGTTAGTCATTAAATATATAATACCATCAGTTCTGATTAAAACAATACATGTCAATTTCAGAAAACTCATGAAATGTAAAAATACCAAAAAGCATAAGGAAGTACACACACACACAAATTTGCTCACAGCTGAAATACCATTAAAAGAGATATTTTTAATACTGAAAGATAATTTGCCATTTAAGCACTTATTTTCATCCTATCATATCTATATGCATAGATACTCATATTTATGTCTAAATGTTTCACAATAAAATATAACCAAGAAACCCAGTCACTTAACAAGAACCACAAAATCTAAAGCTATTCTTATTCAGATCTCTAATTCTTGTGGAGCCATTTATTTCCTACTGCAATCCTCTGAATTTATTTTTTAAAAATCCTCTTTGTCTTTGGTTTTTAGGTGATTGCATTTGAAGGAAAATAGCCTTCATCAAGAAGAGAAAATTCTAGCCATATGTTTCCCTCAACTGTTGTTTCTGCCCACTTTCTCCTTTCCTCTTAGATTCCAGTTTCTCATAGGTTAGAACCTCTTTAGTTGTATCATCAACTTCTTTAATATTCTATTTTTCTCTTTGGCTGTAGCTTGGATATATTTATTGACCTATGTGAATTTACTAATATTAGTTCGAATCTGCTATTAAATCAATTCATTTTTAATAGCTTATGTATTTTCAAGTTCAAGAATAGCAAATCAACATTTAATGGATTCCAATTCTTGAAATTAATATTTTCTTCCCTTTAGACCACTTTTCTGATTTTATTAGTATATTGAATTTAATTTTGACTTCTATTTTACCTTCTGATCATATAGATTATCTTTGTATCTGTTACTATCACCTTTTAAGTATGTCACAATGTCCTGCTTCTTCACACATATATTTTTTTAAAATTTAACTTTAGACTTCTGTGAAATATCACTTTGAACCTCTGGACCATGTTTTCTTCCTCAACCTCATGTTATTCTGGCAAGTAGCAAATTTTCTGTTTCACTTAGATCATATCAAGACATATTCTCAGGCCTAACTGGAGTACATCCAATTTAGTTCTAAGTACCATGTGATCCTCTCTTGAAAAGTTTGACTCATCTGGAATATCCACCAGAATCTATAACAGTTACCTAAGCTCTGCTTAGGTAAGAACTCTAATACTTCCTTAACATGTGTGACCTTTATGAATTCTGGTTCTCTGCATCATCTGATAGTTGTTCTCACCTTGCATGGACACAGCTTCAGAATGTTTGAAGGAGTCAAGGGATATTTTGATACAGTGCTTCTCTTGTAATCTGTATTTCAAATTCCAGTTCTTCAGTAGTCTTGAACTCTAATCTTCTGCTTCCACAGCCAAGCAAAATTGCCATTCTCAGCTTGGGATATGTATGTTTGAAAAATGATCTTAGTGAGGAACTCAGGATGAATACAGAGCTCATATCTGAAAATAGTTATTTTACATATTTTGTGCAGATCTTCCAGCTATTTAATGCTGTAAACTGAAGTATAACATCAGCAATAGTTATGGCCAGAACTTATAACTATTGCAAGGAAAATGTTTTGAAACTATTGATTCACTTATGAATATATCATGAACTCCCTAACATTTTATGATGCATATCTTTAAAAAAGTAATATTAATTAAAAATACCACCTTAAATAGCTTCATCTAAAATATTAAATAAGTGATTCTTAACTTTGGTTTCATATTAGAATCGTATTTTTAAATGGATCCCAAATATCACCATACACTTGTTAAAATCTATTTGTGAGACAGGACAAAAAGAGTCAATTTTTGAAATTCTTGATAATTTTAATATTAACCTACTGTTGAGAAGTATTCTTACAGATTCAACACATGACTAATTTTAGTAAATTCACAAAATAACTTTTAAGATACTGCCTTTGTGTAAGGGGAAATGACATATAAGTGTAAATGATGCATTTGATTAAAAACGAACAAATCATGATGTACAGTTTGTCATTTGGCAAGTACTCTATCAACATCCCAGGAGACTGAAGGAGTAAGAGGAGAGCATGCTTCTAGAATTTTCCTTTTCTAGACCTGTATAAGAGAGGAGTAAAAGAAGGAAAGAGGATAAAATGGAGCTTAACCAAAGAGCCAACATGCAAACATGAGATGGATGCTGTAGTGGTAAGCACAGTAGGGTTTGGGGTAACTGTAGGTGCAATGTTGGACACAAAATCACATGGAGAAATATGCTTCCTCATTTGTGGCCATTGGATGAAAATTTGAAGAATAATACTAATGATTTAAAATCAAATCTAGTAATATATTCTTTATATGGGCATGCTTCCTGATTTATAAATGAATTTAAAACATCTATCAAAAGAGCAAGCAACAACGTCAAATGGGGCATCCCTTACAGCAAATATAAGCAATATAGATCAATGGGAAGCTACCTTAAAAGCTAGAATAATTAGGCTAAAAATTAAGAAAAATATAATTTATTTTTACTTTTTGAACTTCTTTATAAGTCAGCTGAAATCTATTAAACATATAAAACATATTAAACATTAAAAATATATATTTTCATGTATGAGGATTGAAATCTTCAATTTTTGCTCCTTTCTCAGATTAAGGGTAGTTTGCTCAAACACAATCTACAAAGTATATAATTATATATGCCATTACATATTTTGAATAAAGGACTAACCGTGAACTTTACACCTTAAAGATGTTGGAATAATAGTCAAAATTGATGTGCTTTTCTTGCTCTTCTCCTCCAACTACCTAAACAAATTGAATGCAGCTCTTGCTTCTTCAGTTCAATTTAAATATACATGTAGTATCTTTATTGTCATTTAGCCACTGCTCTGCTATAGAGATTAAAAAATAAGACTATCTCTTCTCAGGATTCTTATTCTCTGACATGCAGAACAGAAAGATTAACTAATCAATTATGGTAGGAAAATAAATTCTCTAATAAACTTTTCATAAACTGCTATGGAAGCAAATGAATAATAAAGACAAAACATGAAGTTGAGGTAGTTTAGAAATTCAGAAATATAATGTTGGAGTTGAAAGATGCATAGAAGTAGACAGGCAGAAATGTTAAGGCTCATATCAGGGAGTTTCATCTGCATGCTATGTGTAATTGGGAGTCAATGAAGAATTTTAAATGGATGTATTAAAATCAAGTAATTTGTATTTAAACATATTTATCAAAACAGTTCTGTTTTCCACTCCAATGTGTAAAAATCATGGAAGTTGTCACCTTTGTTTTTACTATATCAACAAGTACCTAAACAAATTGCCTGTCAGTGACTTTCTTGTACCTACTGGTGCATTGAGGTTGCAGGGCAAATCCTTACCTTGACAACTGGAGAAACAGGAGAATACAAGAATTGCAATTGAAATATGTTTACTTGGAGAAGAAGCCACTGGGACACAAACTGAACATGGTAATTTTGAGCATTTCTAGAGGCTGAATTTTTACTAGAGTGAGAAATGCTTGGTTGCCACAATCTCAGGCTATGAAAAAACTTACATGTATTATACCTCCAAAAATTCCACATGGATTCTACAGAGATGAACCAAGAAAAAATATCTTATGGCTCTGGGAAAAGGAAGGAGAAACAAACAAAACAAAACATTTAAAATAGGACAGAATTTTCTTGATGATAGTTCTGTTCTCCAAGAGAAAATAATTTTACACAGCTGTATCTTTTCTGCAAAGGGAAATTCCCAATCAGCATCTTCACTTCACCTTTTTCTCTTATATACAGGGATGAGGAGGCTCTGAAACACCCTAAAAGTCACAGCTTGTAACATATACCCTTTATCACATTAATTAGATTGTGGAATGCTTCCCAAAAGTTGACAATGTGAAAAATAAGAATTTCATAGGCAATAAAAAAATTAAAAGATATAAGGATACTGTAAACAACTCTATCAATACAAATTTGAACACTTATATGGAATGGAACTTTTAAAAAAAATTCTCTATTGAAGCAATAAGAATGCTGTATGAGGGCTTTTAGCTGAGCTAAAAATAAGAAAGACGGACATTATTACTTAATTTTGGCAATAAATGAGGAGGACCAAATAAGTTTTTTGCTGAAGAATAAGTAGAAATTAACAAGAGAAAAGACTGAGGAAGTTTTGAATTGTAAATTTCAAGGTTATTATACAGAAGCATGTCACATTTCTGTTCATTCCATGATATCTCTAGTCAATGCTATCTATAAATGATTTTACACTACCAATGATTTTACACTTCAGTCTCTCTTATCCACTGACTCCTTTGATCATGCCATTGAATTAATAAATGTTAATTTCAGGCAAATTTCCACTGACTCTACACTCCTGTCTTCCTAGTGCATTTACTCTATATTCTGACTTTTATAATTTCTGGATTTCTGCATCTAGACTACCGTCTCTCAGGGAAAACATTTAACAGCACCCATTCCAAAGTTTTAATACACACTCTTTTATCATTCTCATAAGTGAAGTTTTTTCCCTTCATGTCCATTCTAAGTTATTGGTAGCATTCATAAGTTGTTCCATTTCCACCAAGAGGCATCCACACATCACTGTCTTTGCTCTACTAATTCCGCTGCAGGTGGGGCTATGCTGCAAAGCATTCATCATGCAATATAGCTTTGCTCAATAGAAGTAGACTAAGCCCTTATGTTCTTGATTGGTCAGTGATTGTTAAATAAACAAAAGATATATTCTATCAATATATCTCTTAAAAATATTAACAGGAGCTGGTCAATATTCTTACAAATAAGTCTTGTAAATGTGATCCCTTATTATTAAGAAATATAGACAAAAGTGAAGACTTTTCTTCTATAAGATTATTTTCTGCTCAGAACTGGGTGTTAACATGTTAAAAAGATGCTTTTTAAAAAAGCATAATTCAATATTAATTCCAAGATGATATTCAAACCCTTTGGAGGTAGTAAATTTTAGAAAAAATGTTTTTAAGTAGGAAATATAATTATACTGTCACACATAAAAAGTGATTTGAAAAAAGAGGACTGAAATGAAGTGGCCTACCAAATTGTAATTTAGAACTAATTATTCTATTTGCTTCACTATTTCTCTTGCATATCCCTCATTCTTTGCCCCACCCTCACAATGAAAAGATTGGTTTAAGTGTTTTCTATACTTTTTTCTTATTTGGTGGAATGAGATTATGATTCCTGATTAAATGGAAAATTGTCTACTATGAATTTGATGAGAACAGACAAAAGGAATTTAAGAAAGACATTGAACAATGCACCTGTTCTTAATTAATATTCTGAGGATTAGTTTTTTAAATCTCAATTTTTATTAGGCTTGTAGTATTTCTGAATATTACTTATAAGGGATTCATAAAAAACAAATGTCCATAATACTTGTGCTCCTCTTCCAATTTTATGATAAGAGAAGAGCAGATAATTTGATATAGTATAATGGTGATAGGCCTTCTGTGTTTTAAAGCAATGTACAGTATCATGATTTTATATATTTGGGATGTAAATTCTTCTCTGTCATACAATGTGTCTAGATTTGGAGGCATGTACATTTATTTTACAATCATATGTTAATATGTAATATTTTGGTAGAATTAAATTAACAGAGCTATTTCTATATGTGCTTACATAATGAACATGTAGAAAAAAATCAGTCACTTTTTTTTTTTTTTTTT
This sequence comes from Geosciurus inauris, assembly GCA_004024805.1. Taxonomy (NCBI): domain Eukaryota; kingdom Metazoa; phylum Chordata; class Mammalia; order Rodentia; family Sciuridae; genus Geosciurus; species Geosciurus inauris. The sequence continues at coordinate 15,167 of PVHX01008703.1, forward strand.
TTTTGGTACCAGAGATTGAACTCAGGGGTACCCAACCACTGAGCTTTATTTTGTGTTTTATGTCTCAAGGTCTCACTGAGTTGTTTAACACCATTGCTGAGGCTGGCTTTGAACTCACAATTCTCCCATCTCAGCCTCCCAAAGTGCTGGGATTACAGGCATGCACCACTGCCCCTGGCTCAGTTACTTTTTTATAGTTCTAAATTATTATATTTTTAACACCTTACATAAGGAATAGAATTGTTGAGACCTATTTCAAAATATTTTCCTGAATTCATATTAATAATATTTAATTTAATTTTAGCATGACATTTAAATGTGGTTATTTTTTATTTTAAGCAGCTTTTTCTGTGAGCTACTGATACTTCCATCCAATACAGTTATCCTTTGGCATTTCAAGATTTAATGTGTATTTTCTAATCTATTCTGAAGAAGTATGACTTGCTCCTACAAAGCAGCCATGCAGTTTACAATTCAAAAATATTCCTAACATTCTAATGAGAATTAATGTTGTCAAATAGATGACTTTCATGTCATCAGGATATTCACAAGTGTGGGGATTCTCATTTTGTGGTCTATCCTTCTCAAATGTCAAAATGTACTATTTATTCAAATGCCTGCTGTGTGGTTTGCTGTCACCTCAAAATGAAAAAATGCACTCATCTCATTCCAAATCTGTTATCTTTTATGATCTTGTTTATTGTTAATGGCAACATAAATTTCCAAAATTGCAGTCTCATTCCTCTCCTTCACACTGTGTTAAATCATTCACTGTGTCCTATAGAATGCTGCCATGAGTTGTCAGAATACTTGCCTCTTCCTGAACTTTTCCTGTGACTTCCTTTCCCCAAGTCTTGTTTGTATCCTTAACTAACAACCAACCAGAGTGGAGCTTATTGCATCATGAACTGTATTCAAGGAACACTTACAATAAAGTAAGGGCTGTAGGTCAAGAAAAGTGCGGACCTCTAGAAGCTGGAAGAGTTGAGATTGTTGACTTCTCCCAAGGACCTCCAGAAAGAATACATCCCTTCCATCACCTTGAATTTTACTTCACAACCCCTGTCAGACTGACCTACAAAAATTTTAAGATTCAGTCCTGCAGTTGCAAGAAACTGAATTCTTCCAACCACCCTATTGAACAAGGAAACAGGATTTCCTTCCAGCCTCTAGAAAAACGTTGCAGCCTATTGGCATCTGGGTTTAGCCTGGAGAAAACAGTATTAGAAGTGTGCACTTTCAATTTTTGTGATTTTAAGGCATTAATTTTCTGGTAATTTGTTACAGAAGCAATAGGAAACTACTACCATGACAAGAGTTGACATTTCTGATACTACATAGTACAAAATTTCATTTCATTTTATAATGATTTATATTTATATTTTATAATAAATTTTTATTTTTATTTTATTTATTTTAGCAGCACAACATTAAGACGCTTCATGATTTTCCCAGATGACAGATATTTGATATTTTATGGATATTTATTACCAAATAACAAATTAAAACAAATTTGCTAATTTAAAGCAATGGCTGCTTATTAGGTCCCATAAGTGTAAGAGAGAATTTTGGGGAATGATGTGGCTGGGAACTCTACTCAGGATTAGTTAAGACTAAAATCAAGATGTTGGCTGTCTGTGTTAGCTTTTGGAGACTTGACTAAAGGAGAATCTAATTCCAAGGTCATTCATGTTCTTGGCAGAATCTAGTTCCCTGCATGTGTGGTGCTAAGATACTCATGGCTGAATATCAGCCATGAATTTACCTCTCTTTACCTCTCTAGTCCTTGCCACATGGCTCCCTCCTTCTTCAAATGTAGTAATGGAGATTCCTTTATATTGAGAATATTTACCTGACTTAATCTCTACCACCAGCAACACCCCAGTACTTTCTAAAATCTCATCTGATAAGTTTAGACCCACTTGAATAATATCCCTAATTTAAACACAACTAATTTGGAAACTGAATTACATCTGTAAAGTTCATCACAGTATTATGTTATTATAATTATGGTAGTATTTTGTTGTAGAATGTGAAGAGGGTTATATGTACTAGGGAGCAGGAATCTTGGGGTCATCTTATTATTATGCCTGTATGCTATGAAACCCTAGAAAGATACATCTTAATATTTTTCTGAGTTCTTCCTTTTTTAAATTCATGTTTTAGATTTTATGAATAAACGTATGGCAAAAGTTTTCAGTGTTTGATCCAAAGGTCCTAAATACCATCCATCTAAAATTATGTAAAGATTTAATATCTATAATGAAGTAAATATGCATTCTATATATTGCACATAAAATTATGAATCTATATTAACAAGTCGTGAGTTCCAAATGTCACTTACACTCAACTAATAAGAAATAACTTGGGCTGTACTGATTCAAATGGCAGAAGAATTTGGCAAAAGTAACTCTGTGATGGATATGAAAGATATAGATCCATAATTTTGGGTCTCTAAAATCTCATTCCTCCTGAAGTCAAGTGACTCTGAACAATTTAATACAAATTTAGGCTGATAACAGTTTGTTCTCGGTCTGCCCTCCCTGCAGATAAAAAGTGTGTAGCCACAAGACAAAACAACCAGGGAGTCAGCTTGTTTGTCAGACACTTTGGTTTTCCACTAGATAATGCAGTCAAAAATAATGATGTCAGCATTTTGATCCTACACAGGAGACAATTTTCATCCACATGCATTAGGGTGAAGCACAAGCTGGCTATCTGGAGGAAGATTTTCCCCACGAAAGTTGTCTAAAAATGGCTCTACATAATGTGCAGACCCTGAAAAAAAATTCCTCTGGGCTAAACAGTGTTTTAATCTGTTGACAGCATTTTAATTTTCTCCTTCTGAAGAATCTCTAAAGGAGACCCTGTGGAGAGAGAAAGCAGGTCAAGAGGAAATTAAAAGTGAAGATCTTGCTTTTTCACAACTAGGATAAATCTGTTAATTACGCCAACCTAAAAAAATGCCGGCAATTTTCAATTTACAAACTTTTGAAAGCTTGCTATCAAATAAATTGATTAGCAGTACTCATAATCAAAAGCTCTGGATTAGTAGTTAATTTGTGGAATCAATTAATAGAAGCATTTATCAAATATATTTGCCTCTAGAGAATGACAAATCCATTGCTCTGTGTTCCTGGAGATAAGGAAAACGTGTACTTTGGGATATGCAGTGATTCCTGGGGATATAGTTCTTACCTCAGTTTTTCTTTCTTGATTTTTTATTTCAAGAAATGTGTTGATATTTTTACTTACTATTTCCTTTTGATTATACACAATATTAATGCATGACATGTAAATTTATTTACCAGCTAGAATATTTTTCACATTAATTTATTAAAGTGTTCTATCAGACTGTTTGTCTTAGATATTTATAACTAAGTCACTTAAGGCTATATAAATATTTTTACAAATTATTAAAATCATACATAGACTAAGGCTCAATTATCTTTGATTAACATTCAAATAAAATGGATTTCTCTAAGTTAAAATTTAGGAACTGCTTGCTTGTCTGTTTTTTGTTTCCTGAATATCAGTTTCATATAAATTTTTAAATTGTGTAATGATTTATCTGAAAGTATAGAATTAAAAACAATATTCGGTATTTTATATTCATTGAAGGAAGTTTCTTAAAGCAACATATTTGGGGGTTATTAATATTAATAAGTTCACTCAAGATTTTTTTAAAAAATACTTTGTCAGTCATTTTCTTATGTCATATCACCATGTAAAATGAACTTACATTGTAGCATTTGGTTATTCATTAAGAGAGAAGAATCCTATCACCTGATCTATGAAAGAAATATATTCAAATTAATTATTACTTATTCTTTATTCTAAAACTTCAGAATGTGCTTAATTTATACTATCTTTTTTAAAAAAATTATTCATTCTTTTAAATATACATGATAATAGAGTGTATTTTGACATATGATATGTACATGGAGTATAACTTCCTATTCTTTTGGTTATACATGATAGGAAGTTAAACTGATCATGTATTCACATAGGAACGTAAGAAAGTTATGTCCAGTTCATTCTACTGTCTATCCTTTTAAAAAGGACATATCACCTTAGTATATTTCCTATTATTCAACTCTTTTCTACAAAGACAATTTGAAATAGATTATGGTGGAGGGATCAGTTGTACTTTATTATAGTTAGGCCATCATTTTAAAAAATTACATTTCATGTACTATAAGACAATATAAGTAATACCACATTTCTGTTGAATGCCACATTTTGCTTTCCTTTTAGAATATAATTTTCCAATATCCAAAGAAAGTTAAAACTGCTCTAGAATTTTCAGATATAATGCAAAGACATGATTTGTTCTATCTGTACATAGTGTTGCAAATTCCATTTGCTCATTACGTAAGAAGAGTTTTCATAAAAACTGATTTAGTTCTTGTTAACTCATCATGCCAAAAAAATCTTTGGTCTCATATTGAATCATATTGATGATTTGAAATGATTGAATAGGGAGATTCAACCTGAATAGGAGCAGATCATCTAAAATCAGGTTGTGATTTAGAGACTTATATTAATGGAGCCTTCCACATTTTACATACAATGTGTTAGCTTTCCTAATTTATGTGTTTAATGAAAGACCTTTCAAATGCATGAAGCAAACCTGATAAAACTACAGGGATAAGTAAATGAATGAAACTATTATTAGAGTCAGAGTTTTCAACTTTCACTCAATAACAGAAAAAAATAAACAGAAAATAAGTATAGAAATAAAAAAGACTTGAAGAACACTTAAAATGAAATTAACCTATTCAACCTTCATAAACGTTCCCCCAAAGAGTAGATTACACATTCCTCTCAAAGCATACATAGAGCATTTATCAAGATTATTATGGTCTGGCTGCTGTTTGTTCCCCAAAGATTCAGGTATTGGAAGCTTGGTCCCCAATATAGTGGCGTGAAAGTTGATGGAACGTTTTATAGGCAGGGCCTGGTGGGTGGGCCTTAGGTAAATGTGGATGCTGCCCTTGGAAAGGAATCCTGGTATCCTACAGTAAGTTCCTGGGAGAGCAAATTGCTATAAAATTCTAATGCTGACACCTGGGTCTCTGGCTTCCTATTTTGATGTGATTTCTTCTATACTCATGCTTTACTATCATGATACAGAGCTGAGCCAATACCAGCAACATGCCCTCAAACCTCCAAAACTGTAAGGTAATCAAGTCCCTCTCTTTATAAAGTTAGCCTTCCTTAGGATATTCCTTGTTTCTTTGTTGTGTCCAATTGCTTTACTTTTTCTTCACAGAAAATTTCAATGAAAATACCTGTCCCAGATCTGCCCAGCTGAACCTTAGGTGATGATGAAAATCAAGGGTTTAGATAGAAAATAAAAATCTTGATAATGTCAAGTGTTGATGATGACATAGTATAACTTGAATATTTTTAACACATAAGTTCCTACAAAAGCTTTGGTGGAGGAGAAAATTAATATATAGCAGATTTTGTTCTGGTATCCTCTCTGACAACATTGTAGTGTAAGTAAACTTACTTCAAGCTTCCAATATTTACATATTTTTGCATGAGTGTAATACACTCACTCCAGGTGTTTTAGTCAGCTTTTTAGTTGCTGCAATCATAAGACTTAACAAGAAAAATAGGTTTATAAGAACCTATTTCATATTGTAGAAAAAGTTTACTTTGGGGCTCACAGTTTCAGAGGTCTCAGTCCATAGAAAGCTGGCTCCATCCCTCGGGGCTCAAGGTGAAGCAGAACATCATGGTACAAAGGTGTAGTAAAGGAAAGCTGCTCAAGGTATCACACCGGGAAGCAAAGAGCAAAAGACTGAATGACTTCCCTCATCATGGACAAAATATATATCCCAAAGGCACACCCCCAATAACCCACTTCCTCCTGCCACACCCTGCCTACCTATAGTTACTATCAAACTAATCCCCATTAGGGGATTACGGTGTTGACTAAGTTAAATCTTTTATTACCCAATCGTTTCATCTGTAAACTTTCTTGAATTGTCTCACACATGAGCATTTGGCGGACATCTACTGTCTAAACCATAACATCAGGCATGTGAAACATGCTTATAGGAGAGGTGAGCAAAGCTAATGAAATAATGGTTCTGTAAGCATCCTTCAGCCATTAACTGGGGAATTACTGTATAGGTGATCCAGCTCCCTCTTATTTAGTGCCAGATATTTCTGAAGCCCAACCCCACTCTACACTGATCATTGATGATTTTTCAGTGGAATGATGCACCAGTTACCCACATGGTAACTTCCTTGAACTTATTTACCTTCTAAGGTTTGCCTTCCCTTAGAGAACCTATTGCATATTATACCAAAGGTTTTGAACATGATCTCAAAAGACTCATTCTCAAACACTGAAATACTAAGATCAAAACCCTTAAAGTCTAATATCCCAAAAGAAGAAAATTCTGAAAATATAATTCTGGAAAAAGATCATTTAAAACTAATTTTAAATATATTTGAATTTTTAAAGGGGATTCATTAAAGAAACCTGTATAAACATGACAGAACTGTTCATAGACCTTGTGATGCTGGTAGCATAACTCAGTCCAAGTCCAGGGATGGCAGGTGAACAGACTTGCCATGCCCAAGGCACCAGACAGTTTTCTAAAGAAGCTTCTGTACTTGTTCCCTCCTGCCCCCCAGTCAATTGGATGGTGTCTACCCTTATTCAAGGCAGATCTTCCCTATTTAATCCACTTAGTCTGACATACTTTTCTCCTCTGGAAAAATCCTCACAGGCAAAGGCAAAGGCAAAGTAATGCTTTACCAGAGTTCTGGGAATTCCTTCTGCTTAAGAGGATGCCATCATTCTGCCTACAACTCAAGGACACTAATCCTCCAAATTTGACTTTCTACTTTTGAAACTTTTTTTTTTTAAATCTCATCAGTAATTGTGGTTTTCAGGATTTCAGTTTAGAGTATTTCAGCATTTGATATTTTAATCTTTTGGGATTGCTATTTTTTTGGATTTTAGGCTTTAGGTTTTTTATCTTTTGGGAATTCAACATTCAGGATTATGGTGTTAAGTATCATGTCTTTGGGGATTTTGATGGGCACTGGTGCACCAGGAGTTATCTATGTAAATGTTCACAGAACTCCATTTTTTGCTAGCAAGTGAGTAGGAAAATAAGAAAGGGTAAATAAATATCTTCACACAATGAAGCAAGTATGCAAGAGAGATGATTAAATCAGTAGTGGTCAAGAAAATACCCTTGTAGAATAAGGAGGAGATAACCACAGTTTCATGGCTTCAGATGATTTAAGTGGTGAATTGTAATACTTTGTTCATTGAAAGTCCTGGTTTATCTTATTAATTTACCCTAAAGTTTTCTGCTTAGTTGTAATTTCTCTCTGCATGAGCATTTTAGTAAATACAAACACCCATATTATGCTAGATGCTTATGGAGCCCTTAGTGACTCAGCATCAATTGCTTTCCCCCTGCCCAGTGCTGTGAAAAGAAGACAGTATGGTTACAACTTGTTGAATTGCCCTTTCCATACTTGCATCTGTTTTAGTAATTATCAAATCATCTTTGTCTGTAAAATAAGAAAAAAAAACCAATGCTTTGCCACTATACATAACATTTGTATTGAGACTTAAATAAGGTATTAGAGATTAAAATACTTTACGAACAGTAAAACAGTCTAAATGCAAGCAAACCATGGGAGTGGGTAGTATTTACTGATTCTTGTTCAGGGTGGTACCAAAGGACATTTTCTTCTCCTGCTTTTTCTCTGTCAGTGCAGAAATGAATGCAAAATTTGGCTATCTCACACTTGTCAACAAAAAGAAGGTAAGTTCTTCTTTTAAGTATGCTATTGAGCACAGGGATTATTTGTTGATGAATGCTGCTATTGTTAATTTGGTCATACAGTACTCATTCCCATTTCTTAACACATGTCTCTTTTCTCCTTCCTGTTTATTGTGTGGAAGTATGTTAACTCCCCACTGGAGGTGCCTTGCCCATACGGAGTTCAGGGATGGGCACATGACATAAACTCGCAAAAAAGAAACTATCTTGAAATTCTTGTTATTTATCCAGGTAATGCAAGCATTAGAAATATCGATTGGAAAGTTAACAGCTGCTTAAAATACTCAAACCTGACACTGAGTTCCTGAGTATCAGATCTACCCCAATTGATCCCATAGGCATCTTATCAATCTCACTGCAGTTAACTTAATTATCAAATCTCACTGCAGTTAACTTAATTTAAAGATTATTTTTATGTGACTAATAGCAATGGCCATAAATCAGGACAATAACATAGAGATTGTCTCTAAGTGATTGAAATTGGTTAAAAGATACTTGGACATATATGAGTGCAACTGAAGTTTTTGGTATGATAATTAGTTTTGAGTTTCAGTGACGTTACTTCTTTTGATGTTTTGGGTTACAAGGTCACAGAAAATTTAAGTGTTCAAGTTTAGATTTCAATGGATGAGGTATACACGCAGTTTTCAGCATAAGTTTTCCTCTAGAGAAATTTATCAAATATTTTTTTCATCCCACAATACTTAAGAAACATTAAAAGTTCACTGTGGTATAACTAATAAGCCACTTGTTACTCATACAAATCTATTGCTTGGACAGTCAGGATATCAGGTTGAATAAAGTTACTTTATGGGGAATTCATCTTACTAAAGATGAAAGTTTATGCAGCATTTCTAAAATTATTTATAAAAAATGAATTTATGTGTCACGTTTTGTCTGCAAACATTTTTCCTATCCAAAATGCAGCCAAGATGACCCAGAGAAATGCTGAGAAATGTTCATTAAAATTGATTTTTCTGTCTAGTTTCATTGATACAAAAAAATGTATGGGATACATATATTTCATTTATAGAGCCAGTTTTCTTCTCCTATAATGGAATCTTCTTAATATTATGGTTTTAATAAGATGCCTATAAAATGGAAAAAAAGCAAGTGAGTTCTGATTTTTCATAGAAACTCAGGCTAGAACCTTTTGCACAGAGGAAGAGTTATATGTGGAGTTTCAGGCTATGAGTTCTAATCTTTAAGAGATGTGGAAAATATTTCTATATAGAATAATTGTTTTGTTTTTTTTTTAAATCTATTTAAAAATTGATAGCTGTGGATGGCAAACTATGGTAGTAGAAGAAAAGAGACTAAATGATAGTATACTTGCCATTGATAATTTAGATAAACACAATGACAATTAACAATTAACACATGTAAATTAATTGTAATAATGATTTTATATATTTAAAACCATATGTAGTCAGAAAGGTAGTTTTATTATGCTTATTTTATTGTGAAGATCTCAGAAAAATATAGATGTCACTGAATCTATAGTTGCAAGGCAACTCCGCAATTTATTTATATACAAATTGTAAATTTGTAGATGGCATCATAGAGAGCTCTAGTTTCCTTGTATGTCCAGTAATATCTACCTATCAAAACAAAACACAAACATTACACAGCAACTGTGCTGTATAGTGTTCTGCTCTGTGTAACAACTATGCATATAAAATTGTTCCTATCTCTAGATCGATTCAGTATTTCATATAAATTGGTTCTCGATCATGGAGGACCCATCTCACCAAAGGAGATCACAGGTGACAGTGAAAATTTATCATGGAGGGAAGCTGAGTGGGATCCTGAAAGAATTTGACTTACAACAGTTTTCAAGGAAACAAACTGCTTAAACATCTATCTCTAATATTATACAAGAATAACTTCTAACTGATCCATTGTGAGATTCAGTTACAGAAGACAACATAATGCTAGAATCCTTAGACTTTTTTTTAACAAATGCAATAGTATTTTTTTAATTTTATTTTCCCCATGAAAGCTAGTTTCACAAAACTAAACACATCAACATGATGCCATAGTCCTCCAGCATCTTCAGCTACATTCCAACTGTTGCTTGTTTAGAATTTTACTCCCTGACAGTTTGCTTTGGCAAAAAGGCTTCAAGATTGCATGTTAGCCACAGAGAATATAGGAAAAGCCAATATGGTGGCTTACCAAATTAACAAGAAAAACTATCTTCCTTGACAGATTGCTCTGTGTAATTATAGCTGTTGGGGATTGAGTCAGCTGTTTGAACAACAGGAAAATTCAGGGGTCATTAAGATGATCTAATAATTCTCTATCATGAGAAGCTGTATATTATGATATGCCCTTGTAGTGTGTCACAACCTTTTTCCAAAATGCTGGCCTTCAACATTCTTTTGGTGATATTTTTTAAAGTTCCTGTGGTAAGTTAAAAGATAAAAAACTTGGTGTTTGGAGTTACAAAGTTTTACTAGAAAAAATTCAGCTGATATAAAATTTTCTCTTCCAAAATGAATCTGAAAATATTTTTAAAAGAAGAAATAAAAAGGAAAATAAATGCAAGATACCACCTTTTTCTGCTCAAAGTATTATGTGCTCCTATACTTAATAGGTTAAAGGTACCTCGAATTGAACTCTTTGACTCATCTGTCTCCTTGAAATCACAGATTTGTTTTGAAGATATTAAAATAGATGATCTTTGCAGAAAAGAAAAAGAAAATTTCCCTACTGTCTTTTAAAGATTCCAAAGAACTTCCATACTTAGGGTCGATACCTTTTTTATAAATGCATTTTTGGAAAATAAAATATTCAATGCATCTATTACATTTTGGGAAAAACACTGGAGCTGGGGCTAGAAAATATTTATTTAGTGACAATATAAAACTCTTAAAACCCAAAGTAATAACCAGTTTAAGTCCTTTAGTAATCTATAAGAGCATTCTCCACTGCCATCTCTGTATTCTCAGAATACTGTAAACACAGAATTTCAAATTGAATAATAATAAGAAAAAGAATGATGTAAGTGTATTTAAGCTTCCATTCATGCACCAAATGAAATGTATAAACATTCAAAGATCTTCCTTATAGCAGAGCCTTTTACATCTTTACTATTTGTTCATGGGGTAGACACATTATTAATGGGCTTCTGATTTTTAAAAAAAATCTTAGAGAAAAGGAAAGTGATAGCCTTATAGACCAAGGCATGCCACTGAAAGAATCCTGTGCAGAATGAAAGAAAGCAAGCACAAATGTTAGAATGGTGTAAACTTGAGAACTTGAGAACGTGTGTGAAAGTCCTCCTTGGCTGGGTGATGTGTTACTGCACTGTAGCACTGATCATTGTGGGTCACCTCAAAGATGGCAAGTTGCATCTTTCATGCTCTGTAAAAAGCAAGCAGCAGGATACATTTCAGAAAATGTTGCATTCCTAATGTCTGAGAAGCTTTGATTTCTGTAGAACAGTTCTTAAATGAGGCCATACTGAAAAAGGGGAAGCTGAATACATAGGATGAATAGAATGAGACACTTCTCAGTAGTTTCTAGAATACCTCAGCCCCAAGAAAATGCCAGGAGTATTCATAAAACTTTATCTTTTGGAAGTACCATAATAATAAACACTGAAAAGAAACATTTCTTGCTTTTATCAATCAATTTCTTAACACATTATTTGAGAATATAATTCAAGACAATGCATGATACTCCATAGGTGGATATGTTAACAAATGTTCACAAATCTACTTGACAGTAGATTTCTTAAAACAAAATAACTTAAGAAAAATTGAGTAGCAAGTCTACTATAAATGACTATGCCATAAATACAAAGAGATGGAGAAATTTATGCAATACAAATAACATCTGAAATCATGTTGTTGTTTTTTTTTTGCATTAGTGGTATGTTGCTTCATCTTTATTAAAACTTTCCCAAGGGTCAGATATTAGTCCTCTATAAAAACAATTGCATGGAGATATTACAAAATTCCACAAGGATGAAAGTTTATGCAACATTACTGAATAAAATTTAGAAAGAACAGGTTCTCAAACAATTCCATTGAATTATTTACTTTCTCTGACCTCTGAAGGTAGAGACGCCAAATATTTTAACCATTCCAACAGTGTGATCATTAGCCATGATAGTCTTCATCAGCCTGTCTCTGAATCTTAATTGTCATACTATCATATCCCTCACACTCCTTGTGCATAGTAGAAATACATTGGCTTTTCCCACTGGAAATAAATATTCACTCATAGAATGTGATTGTGTTGAGTCAGTTTTTCATTCATGTGAACAGAATAGCTTACAACACTAACTTAGAGGAGGAAAAGCTTATTTTGGGCTCAAGGTTTCAGTCCATGGTTTGCCAACTCCATCACTTTGAGCTTGAGGTGAGACAGAGTACCATGGCCAAAGGGCATGGTGGAGGAGAGCTGCTCATCTCATGGTGGGGTCAGGTGCTGAGGGATTGGGGATAGTGGCCCTGCAGGGAAGATGAGCCTTTCCAGGGTACGCTCCAGTGACCCATCTCCTCCAATCACACCCCACCTTCCTATAATTAGCATGCAGTAGCACATTTAAACAAGAATGCACTAACTAGATTATAGCTTTCATAATCTAATCAGTTTTCCTTCCTTTGCACGGGAACTTTTGAAGGGACATCTCATATCCAAAACGTAACAGTATCCAACATATCAAAAGGTATCTGTTTTACTCCTAAAGGAAAATAATTTTTCTCATGAATTTTTCTTAGCATTTATTTTTTGATCTTGTCTTAATTATCTACTTTGTGAGTCAGTGTAAAAAGACTTTCCAATATGGTTGGGATATATGTTAATTCTTAAAAGATTTTACTTTTGTTTAGGTATGGGACTTTGTTGTTGTCTTTTTTTTTTTTTTTAGCCCAAGTGTCAAATGTTTAGATTTTATGTTAAACTACTACCACTATTAAGATACTTATGAGTTGGGTGCAGTGGTGCATGCCTATAAATCCAAGGACTTCGGGAGACTGAGACAGAGAATCGCAAATTCAAAGCCAGTTTCAGCAACAGTGAGGCGCTAAGCAACTCAGTGGGACCCTGTCTCTACATAAAAACACAAAATAGGGCTGAGGATGTGGCTTATTGATCGAGTACCCCTGAGTTCCATCCCCAGTACCAAAAAAAAGATATTTATATTTACTTTGTACACAATTTTATTAGGTATTTTATATTCATCTGCTGTTTAATTTTTTAAAATACATGGTAAAATTTAGTTACCTATATTTTATGAAAATCAAAATCTTTAGTTGCCATAGGTTGAAGCAGGTCAATTTGAAATTTTATGCAGTGATAAAGAAGACTAAAAGTAAAGGAAGGAAAGAAATAATTCCAGGAGATTGTTAGTTGATTGTTCACAGATACTGTTGAAAAGATTTCTGACCTAATTATAATTTATTGCATTGCAGTTTTTGTGGTTTTCCTCAGTAAAATTGCTATATTTAGTAAGGTGGATTAAAGCTTTCAAGGAATCACAGGTCACCGCTAATATGTAGATACATAGATATCAATAACCACAATGTTCAGATAATAAAGGCATCTATGTAGTGCATTCTGGACAAAATCTAGTCTTACAGATAAAGAAATCACCATAAAAAGAATGTGAGTAATTACAGAAAGTTACATGTCATTTAGTGACAGAACCAAAATGTTGATTTGAACTAGTCCTCTTATATTATTCAAGCACAAGAATGAGAAAATTGGAGAAGCAACAGCAATTCTTTAATTGACAGAAGTTCACTCTTCTATTTTCTTTTTCTCTCAAGGTTTCAGGTACAGTTTGCTGCAGACCTCACAGGTCTGTGCTGATCAGTAAAGTGATGAGAACTGTGAGAATAGGTGGAGGAAGTCTTAAGCAGAAGACAAAGTCTTGCTCAGAATATTTTTAATGGCCATTGCTTTTCCTCCCTAATTTAATGTATTTTCCCTGTTTTGATGGGAAGCATAAATATAGGTTTTAGGAAAACCTTGTCTTAATACTTTTCTATTGGGAAGTCGGTTAACTGAACCTTTTCTTCTGAGTTCCAGACATGTCTAATAAACTGTGCACTGGATATTTCTATTTAGAAGTCCCAGGGCAATTTAATTTCAATATATCTAAAGTTTTACTGATCAACATTCCTTCCTAACTGGAATAATCATAAGAATGCATTATGCCAATATCTAACCATTGCCCACACCGGAAACTGCAGGCAACCTTGACATCTGGAGTCTGACTAATTGTCTCCTCTAAACTAACGCCTCATTATCCCCTAGTTTGAGTACATCTCCCCAATCCGCTGTTGAGATATTTGTTCCAGCCTTATTGTTTCCTGTTCATATTACTTCAATAACTGCCTATCTGCTTTCCCTGCGTCTTATTTTCTGTTTTACGTCATTCTCCAAACAACTCCTGAAATGATCTTTCTAAAACAAAATTCATCTTTCATTTCCCACACCATACAGGATGAAGTCCAATTTCATCACCACAACATAGTGAGCCTCTAGATCAAGGTTAGTTATGTATTGATAACTGATTTATTGGATTTACAATTTATTGGATGTAAGCTACTGACCATCTCCATTTCCCAATTTCTTCATCTATAAGTAACAATATCAATATTTCCTTCCTCAGAGTATTAGTATTGAAATTAAGTATGTGTTTTAGTCAGCTTTTTTGCTGCTGTGACTAAAGGATCTGATGAGAACAATTTTAGGGGAGGAAAAGTTTATTTGAGGGATCGTGGTTTTAGAATTCTCAGTCCATATACAACCAGCTCCATTCCCCATCACAGTGGCAGAGTGTGGCAGAGGGAAGCAGCTCACATGATGATGAGAAAACAGAGAGAAAAAGAGACTCCACTTTCCAGATACAAAACATGTACCCATAGTCACACTCCCAATGAACCTCTTCCTCCACCTGCCTCCAGTTACCACTTAGTTAATTCCATAAGGTATTAATTCACTGATTAGGTTAAGGCTACAACCTAATCATTTCTGCTCTGAAACTTCTTGAGTTGTCTCACACGTGAGCTTTTGGGGGACACCGCCCATCCAAACCATAACAGTATGGAATCTGTTACATAAGTGTTGTCATTAATGGAATTGCAATGAGGTTAGTCCAAGAAATTGTAGATAAATTGAAATTTACTTGAAACATATAATGAATGAGAACATAGAAAGATCATGTCACTTTTAAATTAAGAAATGACTTTTAAACTAGTAAAGTTTCACAGGAAATTAATAAAATTATTACTATATCTTTAAAAGTAAATAATGAATCAATAAGAAGTGGCTTTGATCACAAATGGAAGCAAAAAGATAAAGAAAAAAATAAAATGGTGAGAGAGGAAGAAAGGGAGAGAAAGAAAAGATATTATCTTAGCCCAAGCTTTTAAAGCAGCATTGTATAAGCAAAATAAATTTATTTTTCACAGCTCTGGAAGTTGGAAGTCTGAATCTGGGTGCCAGCTCAGTTAGGTTCTGGGTTACCAGACTGCCATCTTCTTCTTTCCTCAGAAGAGAGAAGACCCGACAGCTCTTTGAATTCCCTTTATAAAGGCATTCATTTCATTCATGAGTACTTGACCTGATGACCAAATTACCTCCCAAAGTCCCCACATTGTAATAACATCACACTGAGGGCTATAATTTCAACATATGAATATTGGGGGTATAATAATAGTTGATCCATGGCAGTTATTTTAAGGGAAATGTTTTTTGTGGCATGCTAAATGCTGCCCAACATAGAATATGATCCAGAAAAAGAAGCTGACTCATTTGTCCTCAAGGTCAGGAATACGCCAAGGAGGAAGATTAAGCATCTGAATCTGATAACTAACTTTTCTTGCAAGGATTTCTTTCTTGTTTCTGAAACCTTCAGGTTTTGTCTTCAAATATTTTCCTAAAGGAAGATAATAGTTTGTATATTAGATGATGAATATAACTACTTCTTGAAAGTTTTTTACCTTGCTCTTATCAAACCTGGCTGAAGAAAATCTATACTTCAGAAATGGTTCCATTCTCAGGCTGCTAACAAGCCATGATGTTGAGTCTATGGAGCTGAGAGTCAGATGTTGAACTACACTGTATTTATGGAATCATTTACCTATAAGGACCTAACTCAACTTCCTCGTAGTCTTCCCCAGGAGACTCTTAGCTCTTCTATTTGTTAAGGAAATATTTGGAAGTATATTGCATTTTTCTTTTGGTCAAAACCAAAGAAAGCAGGGTACAGTGGTGTACACCTGTAATCTGAGCTGCTCCAGAGGCTGAGGCAGGAGGATCACAAGTTCAAAGCCTACCTCAGCAACTTAGTGAAGCCCTGCCTTGAAATAACAAATAACAAATAAAAAGGGGGCTGGGGACATGTCTCAGTGGTTAATAGTCCCTGAGTCTAATACCTGGTATTAAAAAAATAAAGAAAGACAAAGAAAACATAGTCCCATTATGTGTTTTATAAAACACATATGATTTGGAATTTTTTAAAGCCTTAGTTGATGATTCTATCACTTTTAAGCAACCATTTATTGAATATTTAACATGTGCTAGACATAGTTTTACATACTTTACATGGATTAATTTTTTTAGAAAATACATTCAGATTAAAGGGATTAAAAACATCATAGAGTAACTATAACTTTGATATTTCAGGGATTTTTATGTCAAGACTTTACAGCCTACATTGGTAGTGGTTTATGGAGTGTGAAAAATAAAACCCTTAAAGGGGAAACAGTGGAAGTCTAATTCCTAACTATAGCTAATGACAAAGGATGTGCTCTGTGATCCTGATGAGATCTAGAAAGGTGTGAGAAAACTACAGAAAAATCTAATAATGGAGAGAAGTAAATTTCAAAAAATCTTTGAAAGTTTTTACCAAGATCAGGAACTGAATAAAATCACTTGAGAAATTATTATTCAGAGTAATCTTTTTTTTCCATATGTGTTATCTTCAGTGATTTATTTTTCCCTTTGTGGTACAGGGGATTGAACCTAGGGCTTCATACATGCCAATATCATAATTTACTATTGAAGAATGGTCTAAATTCTAGTGTATATCTCATAGTAAAGGTCTTAGTACATCGTGAGAGTGCAGCATGGTTGTTAATAAAATGCATTTGGAAGCTAATGAAATTGAATGTCATGTTCAACAATGTATTATACTAGCTGATTTTTCTCCTTTTGGAGAGATTACTGAATATATAAGGTGATTTTACAGATTGATATGTATTGATATGTATCAAATTCTTTAATACCTTGATTATGAGATGGCCTTAGAGACCAAGAGTAGAAAGAGGTGGTGGTGGTGGTTGTGGTGGTTGTGGTGATTGTGGTTGTAGCAGTAATAGTAGATGTGGCATTGAATGTCTTTCAGGCCCAGACTATTACTATAGATAACACATATGGAAAAAAATACAACCCCCTCTGCTTCTCTCAGTCTTGGAAGGTTAACACTTGGAAGTTCAGCCACTATATTATGAAGAAGTCCAGACAAAATAAAGGGCCAAGTGTGTGTGTTCCAGCCAAGAATGCTCATCTGAAGTTCCAGCCTGCACCTGACTACAGCTATAGCTAGACAGGGAGGAAATCCTGATATACCTCCATTCTCAACCACCATGCCTCCAGTGCACAAGATACTCCAACTGGGAACCTGCCAGCTTAGTGCAGTCCATTCCCAGAACCCAAGCAATTGTCATTATTGCATACCATTTAGGTGGGGAAGTTGGCAATGCTTCATATTCAACTGAAATAATTTAAGAGCTGCAATTTTCTGATCCAAAAATAAAAGTAATAATAACTACTCCAAAAATTTGCTTTGAGTACAAAATGGAATAGTCTTTTATGAGGAGCAGTAATTGCATCTGGCATATAACTTTAATATTGGCATAATTATAATTTTATTTAAAAGTGGTTTAATATTGACCATAACATTATAAATAATTTGTATAAGAAAAAATCATTTACTCAGGAGGTTGAGGCAGGAGGATTGCAAGTTCAAAGCCAGCCTCAGCAAAAGCAAGGTGCTAAGCAACTCAATGAGACCTTTTCTCTAAAAAAATTACAAAGTAGGGCTGGAGATGTGGCTCAGTGGTTGTGTGCCCCTGAGTTCAATCCCCACTAACAAAAAGAAAAAAAAAACATATCATTTAATAATGTGTCCAGAGTTTGCTTGATATCCTTTAAAGATAATTTTGAATTTATTAAGAGAAATACTATGTCCTGTTCATAATGTCTTCCTCACTGAACGATATTAAAGGTATTAATAATTCTTGAAATATACTACTAATTCAGTACTCTTGTATATTTGTATGGTGTACATAAACACACACACACACACACAAACACACACAAGTACTTTGACCCTTGATCTTTGAAAGACAAAAATGTCATGCAGACAAGATATTGAATGTATTATAAGACTTAAACTGTATGAACGTAATATTTAGTGATTGGATTGAGTTAAAACAAATCCATGATTTCTCTTTCTTGCTATATAGGCTTCTGAAATTCACTGACAGCTCTGCCCTGCCTCAAAGCACATTACAGATGTGGTTCAGCAAGGACTGGGGAGCTGTAAAGAATAGAAAGAAATTAACCACACCGCTCCTTATGCTTTGCTTCTCTTAAAATGTGTTCTACTGCACCTCTAATGTTCCTGGCCTTTAGATAATCAAGATGTATCAGCCTGCTGTTTTACAAAGTATAGTACAGACCAACATCATTGCCATCACCTGACAGATTATGAGAAACAACAATCTAATAATCAGGCCCCTTTCCACATCTGCTGAAACAGAATAACTATTTCAAAAGATTCTCCAGATGATTTATAATCATATTAAAAATAGGCAAAAATTTCACTACAGAATTTTTAGCCCTCTTTACATTTTCAACTAAAGCAAAAAATGACTACTTCCGTCTCCAGGACATATAATTCTATGTAGTATTTTGAATTTAATGCCTTTTGCTACAACAGAGTTATGAACTATCATACAAACATAAAGGTTCTAAGTTTTTGGTAACCTGTTTGGTTCTCACTGAATACTCTGTTCTCACTTCTGCACAGGTATCAAGGCCTGGACAAGAGCATGATGTAGAGGCCAATGTATTTGGGGGTGACATATAGATTTCAATATCTGGTGAGGTTAGTAGTTTCCCTGTATGAACCAATTTTTATGATTTGTGTATTTTGAAAGTAACTAAAATTTGTCCCTGGCCAATCATTTATTGTTATATCAACTAATTAACCATGCCAAAGACCAATAAGAGAGAGCATGCTTTTAACTATGCTCTGGGAAGACTTAGAGACAGTTTTGGACAGACACGTTCAGCTCAGTAATTGGCTTCCCATGGAGAGTGAGACTTGTGCTACAGTATCACTAAAGGGTTTCTTAAGAATAGGAATACAAGCATTCCTTCTTCTTTCATGTTCATCAAAATGTTATTGTGCACCTAAGATTTACCAGTTACCCTTCTACATATTAATGATAAAATGGTGAATAAGAAAGAATTGTTATTTGTGTATAATCCTAGTAATTTTAGACTAAACATTAGGTCATTTTTTCTGTGTGTAGAAATACGCTGTTTGACTTTAAGATTCTATTCTGCACTTAATTTATTAATATTGACAAGTACCATAATGTTTAACAATATTTTGGTTTGCATTTTGAGAGGAAATCTCTGTATGATTGTAAATCAATAGTTTGGTATATCCACTTGACACCTAATACACAGCTGCTTGAAAATGTAATAAAAACAAAATATTCATTTAGATAAGACTACAGAAATAAAAATATCTAGAGAATGTCATTATCTTAGTCTGTTCAGTCTACTATAAGAAAATGCCTTCAACTGGAATGCTTATGCAGAAAAAAATATATTTCTCACAGTTCTGAAGCCTGAGGAGTTCAAGCTCCAGGTGCTGATAGATTCAATTATCTGGTCAGAGTATCATTCTTGTCATGTAGACAACCCTCTTCGCACTGTGTGCTCTCAGCTGGGTTTTTCCTCAGAATGTGCCCTTGGGGAGGAAGAGCTCTCTCTCTCTCTCTCTCTCTCTTCCTTTTCTTATATTAATGCCAATCCCATCACTAGGCCCCAACCTCATAACCTAACTTGAGATTATTTTCCAAATGCAAACACAATAGGATCTGGACTTTCAAATATATGAATTTTGGTATGAAACAGATATTCAGTCCCTAACAGTCACATAGAATCCCAGAGTACTGGGTAGACAGTGTTCCATGAGCACAATTAAAGAAAGGTATGGGAAATAGGAGAAACTGTTCACAGGTTTATCAACAATGCTCTGTGTTAGGCTCCTCAGGAATTGCTGGCTCACATTCCTTAATACTGAATAATGACTTTAGCCCTTTATATAAGTATTAGAGATATATTGGTTCAATTAAAAACTTCATATTATAATTCAGAATAATGCACATTATATCTAGGAACTGAATCATAAGGACCATAGATGATAATGTAAAGCAACATACCTATGCATAAGAAGCAGTCTTTATTAAAGTTTAATTCTATAATATGTGATGTTTACCATCCTTCATTCTCTCTCATAAACAAAACCATTAATGTAATGTTCAGTAAATACCTATCTACCTCAAATATGAAAAACATATAATAATACTTGGAGAGTTTTTCAGTAAAAATGTAAGGGTAAAAGACCATTTCATTTATTAACTTTCAATTTCTACTCATTAAAGAAATTGTATGAACTCATAGTCAATGATTCCTTCTTCAAGGTTCTGTTCATTTTCTTTTTTCTTTCTATTTGATCCATGACAACTGATCGGTCTTCAGAAAAATCTTTCTGAAGTAAAAATCTTTTCAAAATTTTTCACTGAATTTCCCAACATAATCATAAAATTTATATTTCTTAGCATGGAAACATGTTAAGATCATGATCTCTATAGTTAATTTAATGGTACCACTTTGATATCAATCTTCTTCTAGTGAATTATTCTAATGTAATTCCTTGAATTTAACTTTGTGTTACCTTACGTCAGTGGCTCAAACCTATTATTTCCATTGCTGAGTAGGTTTTGCTTTCCTCCTTACTTGGCATTCAGAATTGAAGTTCAAATATTCTTATAGAAAGTACAAAATCTGGTAAATCATAAAGTGAACACTGATCAAATGTGATTGAAAATGTTTGATTTGCTCTCCTAGACTTTGGACTTCTATTTGAGAACAAGATCCACATGATAATAGATGTTCTAGCTTTATTCTCAATATTAGCAATCATTCTTTTCTTTATTTATAAACATTAACCATGAATGTTCATGTACAACATATATGCCTTCTATGCTTAGTCTTGTTTGACATTTCAAGTTTAAAAACTTGAAGTCAATTTCCAAGTATGAAAAGATGTACAAACTCTATAAATAGTTGTGACATATTCCAGAATCATACAAGAGAATAATCAAAAACCAACTACAAAAAGAAGAGGAAAACCCAGTGAGTCCTAAGCAATGAAAATTTGAAAAGGTCACTGAAAAGCCCCAGGATTTAAAGAAACAAGTCATTAATGCCAGTGAATTCATTTAATTTGATCACTGTGTAATACACTCTCTTTATGGTCTGTGAAATTGAAGAGTTCTTTTTACTTAAAAAAAACAAAATATCCTATCTTGACTGCTGTCTCTTTGATGAGCATGATATTTTCATTGTCTCTTTTGTGGTCAAAATGTTATATGCCTGTCCCTAGCCTTTAAAGTCCTAATTACTTAAAAAGTTCCATTGCCATATTAGTCCTGCCTATCTAATGATGTATGTCCAAAGTCATTTGTACCCTATTTGCTAAAACTCATGCGCTTTTTGCTTTTTTATTCTATTTGACAATTTTTCATTATTTGATTCTATTGGCACTTTTTTTCATCTTTTTTCAAATTCTGTCCTCTGCAGTATTTCTAGAGATAGGTGGTCTGTAATGATTCTCATCCTTTTGACCATTTTGTTTCAGAATTATTATTACTTATGTTCCCACTCACTTCCATCTTACTCCTTCTAGGTCCTATATTTAATTATGTTTTTGGTTCTTTTTCAGTAAACATTCTCTTTCAGCAGTTTTATCTACTTCAATGATTTCTTTAGGCTTAGTTTCTCCGTAAACATGAACTTTGGAGAAGTTCAAATATCCGGCCCCTATAACAAGCTGCATTTATGTTTTCTAGCTAATTACTGGATACTCAACCTCATAACATTCTGTACAACAAAACTTTAATCTCCCCTCAAGAACCAGTACAGTTTCAACTCCTACATAAAATCATTTTTCAAAGTATAAATAGTAACATGAGTTAATATTAAAAAGTTTCATTTCAACTTTTGTGCTTATCAGTGGATACTCATCTAATTGGAAATGATTCAGTAGATACTGAACCTACACGCCCTTCTACTAAAAGGGAAACCTAGGTGGTTTTGCTTTTAATCAGGATGATTGGGCTGCTCCTGGTGTATCTGTGGGGGTGCTTATAAAGAACAAAGGTGTTTGAGACAGGGAATCCATCCTCAATGTGGACGGCCCCATTTCATCACCTGGGAGCATAGATGGAACATAAAAATGGAGGAAGGGTGGATTCTTACTTTCTCTTCCACATCCAGAATGCCCTTATTTTTCTCTTGGAAATCAGAACTCCAGGTTCTCCTGCCTTTGGACTCTAGGGACTTGCACCAGTGCCTCCAGGGATCTCAAGTTTCAACCTCAAGCTGAGAGTTCATTAGTTCCAAAGTCTTCAGATATGAATTGAGCCTTGCTGTAGGTTCCCCAGTTCTCTGGCAGCCTGCTGTGAGAGTTCCCATCCCCCATACCTGAGTGTGATACCTCTGACAAATCCCTCCTCTCTCTTTTTCTCTCCCTTTCTCCTTCCCTCCTCCTCCCTTCCTGACTGAGAAGAAGTAATCCTGGGAGCTGGTTAGATTTATGTTAAGTTATAATAAAAAAAAATGAATCTATGAAGGCCTAATCCAAAAGGACAGACTGAATGAACAGAAAAAGATAAACTAAGGACTTGTATAAAAGTGATAAATTAAAATTAGAGAGAAAGGAGAAGGTCATGGAGATATTAGAAGAAGAAAAGATATATGCCCACTTTTGAAATTGAGTAATTCTTATTTTAGCAGTGATAAAATTAAAAAGGATGGATTTGGTAGATGAAAAATCCAGACATTTAAAAATAGTTTGAAATAATTGAGACATTGTTTGATGATTCATAAATCTTTAAAGCTAAGAAGTTCAATCTAAGGAGTATAGGTTTTAATATCACCTATATATTTTATCTTAGATCACAATTCTGGTCCAAAGTCAAGGGTGCACATCTGGTGATGGTCATCTTTCTGGCAGAGCCTTGTAGCAGTGAAGGGCTTAACATGGCAAGAAATTGTGGGAGTGCCAGAAACCTACTCACATTTCCTTTACAGAATACCTAATCTCAATATAACCCATTCACTCATTTATCCATTAATTATATAAATTAATCCCTTCTTGAGAGCATAATCCATATCACCTCTTGAAGTTTCCAGCTGTCCTTACCTCTTTAATATCTCATACTGGAGATTAAATGTCAACCTGAGTTCTAGAAGGAATGAACCATATTCAAACCATCACAGAAGGTATTGCAATATCCACATAAAATTAAGTGTTGGTGAATTACTTCTTAGAGAAACTGTAGGTAAAGATGATCTTTATCTTCCCCCGCTGTCTAGATATAGTACCTGACACTATAACCATCTTGTAATTGGTCTGAGGGTGAAGGCATGCTAAGAATGGCAGAGCAAAGAGATGAGCAGAGCTTTAGGTCCTTGATAACATCACTAAAGCTCTGAATCAACTAGGAGTGGGCTGACAGATTTCCAATTATGAGAACTAAAACCCCAGACCTAATCGAAAGACCTCAGGGTACCTATAGTGAACACTGACCAACAGTAATTTCTCTGAACACTGTATTTCTAGAGGAATACATTCTTTTTAGAGTAAGAAAAGTCTTTAAAGGATTATAATAGATACTTTGAAAGTCTGTGATTTAGAACTAATCTTGCTTAAGTGTCTAGAATATTAGAGTTGCAGTACTGATTTATAAATGAAAGATCACATAGGTAATTATAAATAACACAGTTTTATATTTTGAAAAGTCATAAAACCAATTCTTTCCATCTGAGGATTCTTTATAATAGAGATCTTAAAAAAATGGAACATGACAAAATCTAAAAGTACTTGACTATGATAATGACATGGTTTATTTTGAATTTTCTCTTGACAAGTCTAGGATTAATATCAGATACATACTTTTACTTTACTTGGGTCAAACATAATAGCAAGATATTCTGATATTTGTTGTTAAGAGTAATATGTCAAAAGTTGAGTAGCTCCTGTAGATGATCAGGGTACCATGGAAGCACTGACCTAAACTTATTAGGGAAAAATTACCACAAATAAAAATCAGAGGTTGAATGAATCAGAAGGAAATGATGGATCATGAATATTTGATGAAGAACAAGGTTTGCAGAGAGGGCTATGACACTGAATCACCAAGAAACTGGCTTGGAAGATGAAGAAACAGATCTCCACAGGGCTATTTATCTCAGTATGCAAGGTAGTTCCAGAAATAAATTTCAAAATTTTCCACAGACATCAGGTACAAATCTCATTTCAGAAGAGTTACAGAAGGAAAGGTAAAAGTAGCTCTGCTTTGAAAAGTAAAGTATGCGATATAAAATTAAAATTACATATCACATATGTAATATATATGAACATATATGCATATTTTGTGTTATATAATATATAAACATACATATTTTATATACATATTTTATGTTTGTATATAAATACATATATATTTAAATGATGGTGGTCTGGAATAAAAAGGCAGCATGTGGTGTCTGGTCAGGAGAAATTGGAAAGAAACATGAGGAAACACTGGGATGATGAAATATTTACTGGATCAGATGGTAGTTATATGTTGAGTATATATTTGTCAAATTTATCAAACTGTGTAATTAAATTTTGTACAATTTCATATGTAAATTTGCTATAGTAAAGACATTTAAAAAAGTTTTTGTATGTCATTTAAAAAATTGACAATTGTTTGAAAAAAGAAGTGAGAAAAATATATTAGATATGACTCAAAATTTTTTGCCTGAATAACAGGTTTGATCAACAATTTCAATAAAGACCTGGTGATGTGTGGTAAATTAGAGGACAGGGTATATAATTATTTCAATATTTTTCTACTGAGCTTATTTCTGAGGTTATACAACAAGAGATTAGGAATTTTATCTCAAAGGAATCTAAGGCTGACTTATAAACCTGGAAAGCCTGAGACATGTGATGTAATGGACAACATGGGGGGAAATAGGGCTGAGGTTGTGGCTCAGTGGTAGCATGCTCGTCTCGCATGTGTGAGGTACTGGGTTCGATCCTCAGCACCACATAAAAATAAATAAAAATAAAGATATTGTGTTCATCCATAACTAAAAAAATTTTTAAAAAACATGGGGGAAAATGGCGTATGGTTGGGGATGGAACATAGCAGTGAACAGAGAAGAAAATCTACACTGAAATTTGGAAGAATTTCAAACATTATTTAAACTTTTGTTAGAAAGAGATTAATAAAGCAGTAGCTGTACTAACAAAAGAAAACAATTTAAACCTCAGCTTTCATTTAATAGAAAATAATCACACCTATTATAGTCTAATAAAAACTCAGAATTAATAAAGGATGACAGGTATTCATTATAGTCAGGAAGTTGGATGATTTCAAGGACAATCATCACAGGGATAGCTATAATTTTCAATTTGGGAAACATGGGAGGATGTTTCAGTGGTAATGGCAACGTCAGGCAAGGAGTGAGATGATGAACCTCACAGGAGAGAAAGTGAAGTTTAAGAATTTCCACTACTATGTGAGAAGAAGGGGATAAGATTCAGAAGATAAGTGAAAGATGAGTCTAAAGATGACAGTTTTGCATTGCTTTTGGAGGATATAATAATGTTGAATAAAGATTGAGATAATTAGCATAGATTTAAGCCAAATTCAAGGGTGTTTTAACTTGATCACTATTTTCTACAAGGTCAACCTCAGAGACTATGATTAGAGGTTGAGCACAACACAGATGGTCTGGCAGCTCAGAGAGGTAGGGGAGTGGACTAGGTAGATTGTCTTGTAGAATTAAAGACCTGTTTGAATTTTCCAGAGGACCTCTTTACATTTTTATAACACATGTGCACACAAAATTAAATGCAACTATGATTCAAACATGATTTTTCTTAGCACAATGACATTTTAATTACCTATAATTTCTAGGTGGAAGTAGAATGATCTGCTTGTCACAGTAAAAATATTTTGCATGTATTGAATATAATGCTGTGTTAAAAATACACTTGTAGGATTTTAAATTATGGAGGTGACAGTACTGACTTGGAGAGGTCAATGGCACTAAAAATAAATTTTATTACAAATACTTATATATCTCGAGAGATGAGTACATGGGAAATCACCAGATTAGATTGTGTAGATACAGGACTAATGGTAAAGGCTAGGAAAAACTTTCATGAGGTTTGTTCAGGGAAGATAAATCAGGGCCAAATAAACAGTTTAGATTTGGATATTCTGAGTAATTTTCCAAGTTTTCAGGGCTTTAAAGGTGATCTCTAGTTGCCTGGGAACTGGTCATAGGATGAATTAGGAAAGGGCTGATATTGGCTTGGTGTGTGCAAACTAGACAAGAAGGTGGTTGGGGCTATAGATTTGGAATTGTTAGTTTGCATATGAAAAGCAAGTTCTCACCTGGCCAGACCCTTTGATATCTATAATAGTTGACTGTCAGTGGGAAGCAAAGTCTGTTTTGGTACTAAGCTTTTTAAGATGTCAAAAACATTATAAAATAAGGAAAATTTTAGAAAACCATATATGATGTCCACTTATATTTTGCATGAGCTTCCTTTGAAAAATTACTACTGGTTGTCCTAATCAAGAAAATGATTGGGAATTAATTGGTCCAACATTTGAATTTTTAAAGTTCTCTTCATATAATGAATGAGGAGGGCAAAAAACAAGGAATTTGAAATAATTTGCATAGATTTGTTTACATAAACAAAAAGTGAAATTTAAGGTGGGAAGTAAGAGACTTGCAGGAAGCAAATAGAGAAAACAATAAGTGGGTTTCTGCACACATTTGATAAATTAGAGATCATGTTCAGAGAGAGGGATGTTTGAATTAGTAATTTTGTGGGTGATGTTTTTGAATATTGACAGAGGCAAAGGTATAAAAATTAATTGCATTCAAGATAAACTGTCTAAGGAGATGAGAGGTTAAAATTGAACAGATCATCAGTGTAAAATATGAAGGTATCTAGGATGATGGTAAAAATAAATTGTGGTAGAAAGTGAAAAAATAACTATGAGCTAGGGCTTATGGTCTTTAGATAATGAGAAACAACAGGATCTAAGAAAATGACATGACAGAAATCAGAAGAGTAATATAATTTTATAACAATTAGTCTAGTGGAGCAAAGACAGGGGCATTGATATAATTGGAATGACATTGAGATCAAGACCTCTCTATATATAACATATGAAAGAATGTACTTGGAAGAGTACAAGGTCAATAGCACAAAGATAGTCATAATCTAAGGCTCAGGAATGAAAATAAGATTCAAAGGTGAAGAATAAATAAAATTTTAAAGCTATTTATTTATTTATTTTTGCAATTCAAATTCTCAAAGACACAAGGACAGATTTAGCCAGGTTGGGGAGGAGATAGGAATTTATTGCATAGGATGAAAGACCAACTTATACTAAGGATTGTAGTAGACCAAATATAACAAGAAGAGACATTACTACTTTGGTCATTGGCTTGTAAGAGGGATATCAGAGCAGCAGTAAATTACTCCTTGATGTTTTGTTAGGTTTGTGTTTATGACTGAGTAGCCTGCATTCAAAGAAGGAAGTCCTCGTATTTGTTATGAAGTGAATCATATATTTTCTAAAAGACATGTTTGAATAGTATTATTAGTAACACTATTCATAACAAAAAGCCTATCAACAGCAGACTAGATAATACATTATGGTATGTTAAGATAACAGAATACAATACAACTATGCAGATTTTTTAAAAGCTTGTTGATCTCAACAACACAGATAAATCTCACAAACATAATTTTGGTCAAAAAAAGCCAAACTAAAAAGAGCATATATTGTATTAATCTATTTGCATAAAGTTCAAACACAGTCAAGACTGAACCATAGCATTGAAAGTCTAATTCCCATGTGATAACTAGTAGAAAGAAGCAGAGGAATGACTTCTAGAATATTAGTCATTCTAATTCTTGATATGGATAATGATACCTGGTTAGGCTCACTTTATAAAAAATGAAATTTATACTCATAAATGGGAATATTTTATACATGTACTTCAACCCTATTGTTATTTACATTAGGATCATGACTGCAAAACATTTCAGAGCTATGTTTACAGTAAGAAAAATGTGTAAGAGATAAGAGATACTAATAGAATTATTCTCCTTTACTGGCCAGAATGTTTTGTTTTGTTTTGTTTTTGGTACTGGAGATTGAACTTAGGGGTACTTGAACACTGAGTCACATCCCCAGCCCTATTTTTTGTTTTATTTAGAGACCAGGTCTCAATGAGTTGCTTAGCATCTCGCCTTTGCCGAAGCTGGCTTTGAACTCACAATTCTCCTGTCTCAGCCTCCCAAATTGCTGGGATTACAGACGTCTGGCCAGAATCGTTTTTAATAAACATTATTCCCCTTGTCAAGGGATGGGATTCACCAAGATTATTTTGAACTAATAAAAATACCTTGGGAATATAGCTAGATCATATGTAAAGGATATTAAGGTTCTGTTTATAAGGAAAAATTACCGCACAAGATTTCAAAACTATGAATTAACAGAGAACTAAACAAAATCTTTAATACTTTCATGTATAATTTTGTATCAATACACTTTTAGATTGGCTCTGGTGACAGATCATAAGATACATCTAGGAAAGATGATCTGCTTTAAGAGTACTCATCCTTTTACCATTAAAACAAACAAACAAACAAAATCTATATAGCAAAGGAAAAACTCAACAGGGTCATAGGGCTATTTATGGAATGGAAGAAAATATTTGTGAATCACATATCTGGTAAAGGACTAATTTCAAAACTTCATAAGGAACTTCTACAACTCAATAGCAAGAGCAACAACAGTTTCTGATTATAAAACAGATAAAGGACTAGAAAAGACTTTTTTTCCCCCAAAGGTAGACATACATGCAGCCAACAGTATGCAAAAATGTTCAAAATTGCTGAAATCAAAGAAATGTTAATCAAAACCACAATGAGATATCACCACCTCACTCCTATCAGGATATCTATTACTAAAAATCAAAAGATAAGATGATGAGTATGTGAGGATGTGGAGAACTGAAAACCTTAAACATCATCGTTAGATATGTCAAATGGTACAATTGTTGGGGAAAACAGTATAGAGAATCCTCAAAAATTAAACATAGAATTATCATTTGATCCAGCAATTCCGTTTCTGGATCTACAGGCAAAAGAATTGAAATCAGGACCTTGAGGGGACATTTGCCTTCCCATGTTCACTGCAGTGGTACTGACAATACTTAAGAAGTAAAAACAACATGAATATCCTTAAATGAACAAATAGGTAAAGAAAATATGGTTTATACAGTCAATGGTATGTTATCCACAGAACCAGTTTTTACTCAATTTAGTGATTACTAAGTGACTCTTTCAGGTCAGTAATAATTACTGAAAACTTTTATGATCATGCATTAACAGAATGCAATTTTAAAACTTTTATATTTTTACCTGTAATATGATCCAGTGTCAGTAATATCATTATTTTTAAACTTTTTGTGTTCTGCTCATTCAGCAGGTATTTATTAAGCATCTAATACATACACTCAACTAAATCTCTAGGATAGAAAAAATAAAAGAAAAAGTGGAAGGAGGTAGATATTAAAAAATACTAACGCAAAATAAGAATTATAAGGTAAATAAATTATAAAAGTAAGGTCCTATAGAAAAGAATAGTAAAGGTGGCCTTTGGAAATGTTTAGGAGGAAGCAATTTATAGTTTTCCACAAGTTGTTCAGGATAGGCCTCAATAGAAACATAGCACTTGAACTCAGAATTAAAGGAAAATTAGAGAGGTAGATATGTAGGTAACTGAGTGAAGAATGCAGTCAAAGGAAACAATCAAGGCAGACCTTTCTATGGTGGGAGTAATTCAGGTATAGCAAAGGGAGGTTCAAGAGCCATGTCATTTTTTATGAAGCAAAATAATTAGAGGAAGTGTGGTAAATGAGGTCAGGAGTAAATGGGACAACAGAGGGATTTCAAACCATTGTTAGAAATTAACTTATATTTCTCAGTAAAGCTATTGCTGTATTTTGAGCAAAAGAGTGAGATAAATTGACCTCCATTTACAAAGTATTGCTTTAGCTGCTGTGTTTCATAGAAAATATGAAAAGAAGGACAGAAACAGGAGAACTTGTTAGATGGCTGTCTCAGTAATCCAGGCCAGGAAGGATAAAAGCTCAGTGGAGGGTAAGTAGCAAAAGAGATAGTGAATAATTGTCACATTCTGTATGAGGCATTTTTGAAACAGAGACAGCAGAATGATGAACTAGTTATAGGATGTAAGGGTAAAGGAGGTATCAAGGGGGATTATGTGTTTTTTGACCCACAAACTGGAAAGTTACTTTCAAATGAGATAATCAACATAGCTCGAGGAACAGATTTGGGTAGGAAGGCAGAGAGTTTGACTCAGTATATGAGAAGATTGAATTAATAAAATATCCAGAAGATGTTAAAGAAGTTGGACTGATGTGGTCAGAGTTTGGAAATAAAATGAAAGTTGGAAGCGTAGTAATTACCTTATAGATAGCTTTTCATATTATGAAAATGAGTTAGTACATCAAGCAGATGAGGAAAACTTGAGAAGAGTTAAACACCAGTGTCCTCTGATTTTTTAAGAGGTTAAGAGTAACAGAAGGAGTCCACAAACATACTGAAACAAAAGTGGGTAGAAAGAGACCTAGCAGAGCATGGTGTCACTGAAGTTCAACATTGAGTTTGTGTGGTGCACTAAGAATAGCCTTGAGTATGGTTAATCCCTAACTTCTCATTAAAATAATCACTTTTATAGTTTATATTACTTTGTTAATATACAGATTTTAAGGATTAGCAAAGTACTAAAAGTATTATTTTATCCTCAAAGTCTTTGCTAAATTTTCCAAAACAATCTTTAGCAGATGTATATGTAAAATCTGATATAGAAGTCAAATGATATCTACAGTATTAGTCTTCACTGAATCATGCATTAGAAAGTTAATCTAGAAAACCTGTAAGTTCACAAATGAATTTCATATAAAAATGTCATGTAAAGTAAATATAGCTACATTGATACTACATATTACATCCTCACAAAAATCTATTTGTTTGTATTTTCTCATGTAAAAATGATATTTTTGGTGATCACAAATAAGATAGGCATAAAAATAGAAATTCAGGAAACAAATGTAATTGCCAGAGACAATATTTGAGAAAGTCCTAACTAATAAAGAATTGTCATCCAATATACAGAAACTCTCAAAACATAATACTCAGAAACTAACCCAATTAAAAAATGGACCAATAACCTTAACAGATATCTCACCAAAGAAGATATACAAATGACAAACCAAAATATAAAAAGATATTCCACATCAAGTTGGGCATTGTTGTCCATTGCATTCCATCATCTTTCCTGCCCCCATGTCCTATTCCCTCCCTTCCCTCCCCTTTGACCAAAGTTTCTCCATTCTTCCCATGCCCTCTCCCACATTATGGATCAGCATCCTCTTATCAGAGAGAATATTTGGCCTTTGGTTTTTGGGGATTGGATTACTTTGCTTAGCATTATGTTCTCCAACTTCATCCATTTACCTGCAAATGCCATAATTTTATTCTCTTTCAATGCTGAGTAATATGCCATTGTGTATATATACCACAGTTTCTTTATCCATTCATCTATTGAAAGGCATCTAGATTGGTAACACAGTTTAGCTATAGTGAATTGTCCTGCTATAAACATTGAAGGGGCAGCATTACTATAATATGCTGTTTTTAAGTCCTTTGGGTATAGACCAAGGAGTGGGATGGCTGGGTCAAATGGTGGTTCTATTCCAAGTTTTGTAAGGAATCCTCAAATCGCTTTCCAGATTGGTTGCACCAATTTGCAGTCCCACCAGCAATGTATGAGTGTACCTTTTCCTCCACATCCTCACCAACACATGTTGTTGTTTGTATTCTTGATAACTGCCATTCTAACTGGTGTGAGATGAAATCTTAGTTTTGATTTGCATTTCTATAATGGCTATAGATATTGAAAATTTTTTCATATATTTGTTTATTGATTGTATATCTTCTTCTGAGAAGTGTCTGTTCAGCTCCTTAGCCCATTTATTTATTGGGTTGTTTGGGATTTTTTGGTGTTAAGTTTTTTGAATTCTTTATATATCCTGGAGATCATTGCTTTGTCTGAGGTGCATGTGCAAAAATTTGTTCCCAGAATGTAAGCTATCTGTTCACCTCATTAATTGTTTCTTTTGCTGAGAAGAAGTTTTTTAGTTTGAATACATCCCATTTATTGATTCTTGATTTTACTTCTTGTGCTTTAGGAGTCTTGTTAAGGAAGTTGGGGCCTAATTCAACATGATAAAGATTTGGGCCTACTTTCTCCTCAATTAGGTGCAGAGTCTCTGGTCTAATTCCTTGGTCCTTGATCCACTTTGAGTTGAGTTTTGTGCATGGTGAGAGGTAGGAGTTTAGTTTCATTTTGCTGCATATGGATTTCTAGTTTTCCCAGCACCAATTGTTGAAGAGGCTATCTTTTCTCTAGTGTATGTTTTTGTGCCTTTGTCTAGTAGGAGATAACTGTATTTATGTGAGTTGTCTCCATGTCTTCTATTCTATATCATTAATCTACATGTCCATTTTGGTGCCAATACCATGCTGTTTTTGTTATTATAGCTTTGTAATATAGTTTAAGGTCTAGTATTGTGATGCCTCCTGCTTTGCTCTTCTTGCTAAGGATTGTTTTGGTGATTCTGGGTCTCTTATTTTTCCAAATGAATTTCATGATTAATTTTTCTATTTCTATAAAGAATGATGTTGGGATTTTAATTGGAATCACACTGAATCTGTATAAGGCTTTGGATAATATGGCCATTTTGATGATATTGATTCTGTATATCCAAGAGCATGGGAGATCTTTCCATCTTCTAAGATCTTCTTCAACTTCTTTCTTTATTCTGTAGTTTTCATTGTAAATTTCTTTCACCTTTTTTGTTAAATTGATTCCCAAGTATTTGTTGTTTTTTTGTTTTGTTTTGTTTTGTTTTGTTTTGTTTTGTTTTGTTTTGTTTTGAGGCTACTGTGAATGGAGTAGTTTTTCTAATTTCTCTTTCAGAGGATTCATCACTGATGTATAGAAATGCATCTGATTTGTGGAATCATGTCATCGGCAAATAATGATAGTTTAACTTCTTTTCCTACTCCTATCCTTTTAATTTACAAGTTAATAATTTTGAAAAAGCAAAACAATATGGAATGTTAATAAAACCAAACACTGATTCTTTAGAAACTTTAAAATCAATAAAACTCTAGTAAAAATATTCATAGCAGACATCCTGAGAAAACACAGAGCAGTTGGAGAATGGAGGTTTCCAAGTCTGCAGAATTGCATTATTAGCAAAAGAAAACAGATTGAAACACCTACTAACAAGTTTCTACCTGCATAATACTGTGTTCTCCACCAAACCAATAATTGTCCATAGAGCAACAAGAATAAAACTGCTAATAGGTAGATATTTCCATCTTACTCAAATGGCTATAGTCTTAAATGGCTTCCCAATCCATATTCCAAATTCTTCAAAGGTATAAAGATAATGTATAACATGCTTCCTGTCAACCACACTACAGTCATCAAGACACCCTCCTTGCTGACCATTTTTATCATTTTTTTTTTGCTTATTTACTTAGTTATAGACAAACTCCTTTCTATTTCACTACCTTCTTACATGATAAACTTATATCTTTTTCTATCCCATCTTTGGCAACTTTGGAAAACTTTTCCAATTTTAGGAAATTACCTAGATTTATATTAGGTCAATGATTTATATTTCATGTTAACAATGTATATTCTGTCTTTCTTCTGAATAATTTATCACAATGTTAGATGAATAATTATTGTTATAATTATTATCCATTAATAATAGCTCTTTCTCCATAGAGTCTAGGTTTCTGGAGGATAAGTGCTATCTGAATATCTTGTTTTGCTGTGTTCTCAGAAAATAGCAGTATATGGTGCCAAGTGAAAGTACACATTAAAACACACACACTTCTACCAATATCAGGATGCATATAGCAGTGTATGGGACATAGTGAAAGTACATATCAGACACACTCAACTTCTTGTTGAACAGAGAGGTGCAAAATGTTAAAGATAACTTCTATTTTCTATAGAAATAAGAGAGTAGCTGTCATTACTCCCATATCCATTTTCTGTTTACCATACTTCTTGTACTCTTTATACTTTTCCAGCATATTATTATTTGACTCTTATTTCACATAAAAATAAATGGGCAACTGAAAAAAGTCATTTAACACTTCCAGCTGTAAAATTGTTTGCTTTTATACATCCATTATTTTTCTCTTTGGGTTTGGAAATTATACATTTTATACCATCAAATGAAGATATCATGTAATCTTCCCCTGATGCATTTATCAATCATGTGTAAAAGTAGAAATGATGAAACTCAAATCAATCAGAAATGAGGTTCTTCTTGGTAAAGTAGTAAAAACCAGAGAACTAAGAATAGATCCTTGGATTGATTGTATATAAGACTGTGGAGCTAAGGAAGAGAAGCAGTTCAGCTATAGTGTCAGAATAACAGGTTTTATTGAAATGAAGGTGAAACCAATAGATAATAGTGAAATGACCAGAGATAAGCACACTTTTAGAGGTGGATTTTAGATATAGAATAATTCTGTATAAAAAGAGAATCTATATGCTATGATAGATATATAGGTTAGAGAAAAATTGAGTTAACTGGCAAAAGACTATTTTGTGTGTGTGTTTGTGTGTGCATGCAAAATTGAAAATGTGTATGAGTGTTCATGTGAACACAATTTGATATGCACCAAAAAGATTTTTAAAATGTCCATTCCTTAAGAGAATATTGGGGATGGACCAATTGGACTATCTGGGGTTATTTGGACAACAATTTCTTTAAAAACTACTGGTGTGTTAATTGTATGTAAAAAGAAGAATTCTTGAAATTTCTCTTTTATCACTAAAAAGTCACTAGCTGGTTCTTTCCTCTTTTATGAAAGATTGAATGTATTTACCTATTATTTTCATTGCTAGATCCAAATGAGAGAAAATATGTGAAGTATTTTGAGCAGTAGTGTTCACATGTCACTGCTTTATGAATAGTACTCCTTGTATACTGGTAAAGATTGAGATCCTTCCCTTGTTATTTTCAATGAGATGGAGGGAGACTATACAAATTAGAGAGGCTAAAATGTTTAGAAAATTATTGGGCTCATTTTCAGCTTTATAAGGGAGATAAATGATTTCTTCCAGTTCTAAAATTCTATTATTCATAAGCAATATTTATATGTACGTAAAATAAAAAAGTAATATTAGACAAATCCCAGATGATTTACTCAGGATATGCAAATGCTCACTCAAAAAAAAAAAAAAAAAAAAGAAAAGAAAAGAAAACCCCACATATATGTGTGTCTTTTCAGAATCATGTGTATAACTATTTTAATTATCACTTTTAGATTTTATAAAAATAATAAGTACCAAAGTAAGTTGTAAAGCTTCGGAGACAATACAGCATTTATTATTGTATTTACCAGACATAAGAATATCTTAATTTTATAGCTTGCATATTAAGCAAGTCCTGAGGCATGCCTCTTGCAAGCCCAAATCTTTCATCAACAATTAAGGTGAAGTAGGTTAATATTTTCCCAGAATTATTCTGGATTGTTTGTCTTCAAGCTATGTACTCTGAAGCATTAATCAATGATTTTTTCATTCCCTTTTATTACCAAGAGTTAAGAATTCATTTTCTATTTGTCTGTAGGATAAGTGTTATTGCCCTTAAGCTATACTTCTAGCTTGCTCTTTTAAAGTTATTTTAAAATACAATCTTGGCAATATTTTTATGTCCCTGGAAAGTGTCTTAGGTATCCCTTTGTTAAAAATTAATGAGTCAGAATTTTACGCACACGCATATATATCATTTTGAGTGTGAGTCACTACTAAATCTTATCGAGTAAGCAATCACTAAAGTGCTTTCAGTAAAGATTTCTTAAATCATCATTATGTACCTAAAATTAGTTGTATATAAATTGACACTATCTTTTATATTGCAAATGGAATTTTCAGATTTCCTAATTCAATACTTTCCAAACTATTATTCATAATGGCAAATAGGAAAAAACACTAAAATTATTTATCCCTGAATTGAACTGCAAATTTGTCTATGTATGGTTTGACAATAAAATAATTCACTTTGTGTCTATATGTTGAATAATTTTAAGAAAACAAAATACAAAGCATATTAATGGAAATAAACATATGACATGAATTTAAATATAAAATCTTTATATCTGTTTTTTTGTTTTTGTTTTTGTTTTGTTTTCTTGAAATAGCAATACTCAATGCAGAACCAGATTCTTAAGTGATTATATCTTTAGGTTCTTACTGGTAACTATATTCAAGAAACTCTCCAAAGGAAGATTATATTAATCAGTTCAGGCTTCAAGAGCAAATGACCACAAACTGGGTGGCTGGAAATCTGAGATCAGGGTACCTGCATGGTTGTATTTTTGGTGAGGACTCTGTTTCTGGTTCACAGATGGTTGCCTTCCTGCTGCATCCTCACACACTGGAAAGAAAGGGAGGAAGCAAACATTCTCCTGTTTCTTCATATCAGAGCACTAAATATGACCTAGGGACCTCTGAATACTATCACACTGGGGACCTAAGTTTCAACGTGTGAGTTTTGGAAACATAGTCATTTCATAACATTTTATTCTGCCTTCCTAAAATTTGCTTTCATTTTATTTCTTAGTCCAAACTGTCAGTGTTCTTTGTGGGATGGTTAATTAGCAATTCTTTTTTAAAAATTGTTTTCCTCTTCTTTTATTTTATTACAAGCAGTCAGAGGAACAAGCTGCTGTTTCACACTTGACTTAAAAAACAAATCTCAGCTAAATATCCAATTTCACCAGCCACAAATTCTGTCTCCTATAAAACACTACAGTATGGACAGAATTCAACCACGTTCTTTCCGGTGTGTGACAAGGATTGATTTTTCTCCACTGTCCAATAGCATTTTTTCATTTCCATCTGAGACCTCATTACAATGTCTCTTACTGTCCATGCTTCTATTGACATTTGGTTCCTGATTATCTATGTGTTCTCTAAAAAGATGGAGCCTTTCTGCTCTGTTTCCTCTTTTCTTCTAGAGCCTTTCTTCCAATCATCTTTCTCAGTCTTTTCCTGGAGACATTGGCATTTTTTGTAACATATATGCAAAAACCCTCAGAAGATATTTTTTCCCTCCTCACAGGGGCACTAATTCCATTATGAAGCGTGCATGTTCATGACCCAATGATCTCCCAAAGGGCCCCTTTTCAAACACTACCTCCCTGGGGATTAAGATTTCAACATATACATTTGGGCAGGGGAAAGAGGGTATCTCAAACATCCAGTCCTCAGCATAAATGATAAAAATAATAAACCTATTTTTCTACCATCTAAAAATAAATAGGCAACAGTTATATTTAAATTATTTACTTTTTTCTTATTTTCAATTATATAAAAGTATGTTAGACAGCATAATTAGAATTTGAATCCAAATAGATTATTTCATAATAAGTATTTAAAATTATAACAGTTCCCTAATTTAAATAATGGATTGGCATTTGCAGAAAAGTACCTCTGCCTAACCCCTGCTTACTCCTCTTCAAATTCCTGACATTGACAGTCATTTGGATAGGGCACCATGTTTTCCATGTTTTAAAACCTGGAACATTCTCTGTAATAGTCACTCATGCCCTTTGTTTACAAAAAGCAAGGCACCTCTGCAGGTTGTTAATGATGTAGATGTCCTCCTTGGCCATGCATCAGTGCTCCTTGTGAAGGTTTACTATAAGCAGGTAATGTGTGTGTGGCATACTCCTATTGAGTTTCTCTCTGTGGAGTTTCTGATGAAGTCACAAGAAAGAGGCTGAAGTTCCTCATGACTCCAAGAGGCAACACTGTAACATTTGTACCATTGTAGTGAGAAAGCTTTGGTTCATAATACTGATACTTTTCTAACTCATGTTCATTATAAGTTAAGTATTAAAAAGACAATAACATTTAGGAAATAAATTATTATTTTAGTGACACTTTTAAGAATAGAGTATATGCTTTCTCAACTGTCTTGTTATCATATTACAATAGAAAGGAAAATTTTACATTCTATTTATCTTCAACATTTCACAAATATTTGAGTGTTTGCATACTTTGTACTAGGTGTTTTTCTAGTCACCTGGGTTCAAATGGTAAGTTAATCAGTCATGAATGTAATGTATTTACCAGGTTAGTCACTGAAGAAAAGCCAGATAAGATGGCTGAATCTACTTGAGACCCCACTGGAGACTGGGGGAACAAGGAGGCTTCCTTTTAGTGTGTGACAACCTATCTACCACATGACCCTCCTAGAGAGACAGAAACCCCTGTACCTTCACACTCTCAGGGACACTCCCAGATAAGGCATCCCTTCTTTTGGTGACCAATGAACAGTAAAGGAAAACACAACCAACAGAACCTCTCTAATATTCAAAGCAGAAAGAATAAACAATATAATCAAACTAAGTCCATACAAATTAGAATTGAGGGTGGTATGGTTTGGGTCTTAAGTTTTCCCCAAGGTCATGTGTTGAAGACTTGATTTCCAGCCTGTGGAACACCTGGGAGACGGTGAAGCATTGAGGAGTTGGGCTTAATGTAAAGAAACTAGGTCATTCTATAGGAGAATGAATCGGATATAACTTTCCTATGACCAGTGAAACTGCACATCATGTTCAAACACAAGAATGGGATCTTAATTAGAATAAGTTATATTCTGTCTGAATAATATGCCAAAATATACTCTATTTTAATGTATATCTAAAAAGAAAAATTTAAAGAAAAGGAGAAGCTAGGTCACTGAGGGGCATGCCCTTGAAGGAGATATTGAAACCCTAGCCTAGTTTCCTCATAATAGAGAAAAAAAAATATATTTGATTAGAAATACAAGAATGGAAATAAAATCATCAACAGAAGGCAGAAATAAGGAAGATTTCCTAATGCAAAGAGGAAATTTGGATGAATGATCAGTATAAAAATATGAAGTCAGCCGGACACAGTGGCACGTGCCTGTAATCCCAGGAGGGATTAAACTTTGGGAGGCTGAGACAGGAGAATCGCGAGTTCAAAGCCAGCCTCAGCAACAGCAAGGTGCTAAGCAACTCAGTGAGACTTTGTCTCTATATAAAACACAAAATAGGGCCAGAGATGTGGCTCAGTGGTCAAATACCCCTGAGTTCAACCCCTGGTACCAAAAACAAAACAAAACAAAACAAGAAAAATGAAGTTAATATGTTATACATGAATCACTGATGAAAGAAATAAAATTAGATATACAGGTTTTGTACTAAATTCTATAAGCAATCTTCTAAAATAAGATACTATATAATATTATTAGAAAAAAATCTTTTTTTCAAAATAAATTTGCAATAATATGATAAAATATAAGTATAATCAAGCAATATAGTATAACCAAAAAACTGATAGACTGTAAATATGACCAAGCAAAATATAATAAAAAACTTTACACCACAACTCAGGTATCTTAATTATATAAATAGTTGTTTATAGACTAAAAAATTATCTTTTTAATCAGTTCAGAAAAAATTCAATGAAATTCTGTGTTTATATAAAAATTAAGCTCTCAATAAACTGAAAAGCAATAGGGACTTTCCCAATCTGATAAAGTGTGTTTGTGCAAGACCTACCACAAATATCTAGAGTAATGGTGAGATTATAGGAACATTACTACTCAATTCAAATCAAGAGATATAAACCATAATGACCACCAGAAAGTTTGACAAGGTTGTTGAATATGATCCCAACATAAAAAATCAACAACTTCCTTAAGAAAGTAAAAGTCAACCCACAGTAGAAAGTCTACTAATTATTATATTCATGTAGCAATATAAATGAATGTTTCCAAAAATAAACCTAAGTGTAAAGAATTTGAAGTTTCTATAGGGATTCTGTAATCAAGATATAATGATATTAGTGAAAGAATAGATACATATATCAATGAAATGAAATGGAGAACCCAGATAATTTGATCCATATATGGTTAACTGGTATTTTTATAAATTTAGAATATTTTTGTCAATACATATTAATTGGACATATAAAGTGGTTCAGCGTGGTATTTCCATACATGCATATCAAATGCATTGATCGATCCCAGTCACCTTTTCCCACACCTCTGACACCCTTCCAAATCTCTAGTAATCACTATTACATTCTAAGTTAGATATTTTTAAGTTTCCACTGTGGGAGATAATATGGGTGCTTGTATTTCTGTGTTTCACTTATTTCACTTAAAATGATGTCCTCCATTTCCATCCATTTTGCTGAAAAAGACAGGATATCATTTTTCTTTCTGGCTGAATAACATTCTATCATACATATACATCACAGTTTCTTTATCCGCTTCTTGGCTGATGGACACCTGGTCTGATTTCTTATCTCAGCACGTGGGAATAGTGCTGCAATAAAAATGGCCATGGAAATATCTCTTTGGTATGCTGCTTTCATTTCCTTTGTATATATACCCATAGTTTGGATGGCTGAATCCTATGGTAGATCTAGTTTTAGTTTTTTGAGTCATGCCTATGTTGTTCATATTATCTGCACAAATTTACATTCCCATTAAAAACACATAAGAGCTGGGCGCTGTGGACACATCTATAATCCCAGCAGCTACGGAAGCTGAGGCAGGAGAATTGCAAATTCAAATCCAGCCTCAGCAATTTAGCCAGGCCCTATGCAATTCAGCAAGACCTTCTCTAAATAAAAAATTTAAAAAGATCTGGGGATACGGCTTAGTGGTTAAGCACCCATAGGTTTAATCTTGGTATTAAAAAAAATTAAAAATAAAAGAGTACATAAGAGTTCCTTTTTTTCTCATCCTCATCAGTGTTTGCTATTTCATTTTTGTTTGTTGTATAATAACCATTCTAACTTCAGTAATATGATATATCCTTGGGGTTTTCATTTGCACTTTCCTGTTAGTTAATGATATTTAGCATTTTTTCATGTATTTATTGGTCATTTTTCTTTTTCTTTTGAGAAGCAACTATTTAGATTATTTACCCATTTTTAATTGCATGATTTTTTATTATTGTTAAGTTTTTTGAGTTCCTTATATAAGGATATATTCCTTATATTCTGGATATTAACCATCTCTCAGATGTATAGTTGGAAAACATTTTTTCCCAAACTGCAGGTTGTTCTTTACATATTTCTCATTATTGCTTTGCTGTGGAAAAGTTTTTTAATTTGATATAGTTTATTATTTTCTAAATTTTGATTCCTGTTCTTTTAGAGTGCTATGCAGAAAAGTCACCTCCTATATCAATG
The DNA here is from genome assembly GCA_004024805.1 of Geosciurus inauris. NCBI lineage: Eukaryota > Metazoa > Chordata > Mammalia > Rodentia > Sciuridae > Geosciurus > Geosciurus inauris. Next base: position 56,781 of record PVHX01008703.1, read on the forward strand.
TCATAAAATGTTTCCCCTATGTTTTCTTCTAGTAATTTCAGAGGTTCAGGTCTTGCATTTAGGCTCTTCATCCATTTTAAGTTGATTATGTACAGGGTGAGACATAGGCTCAAGTTTAGTTTTGTGCATGTAAATATTCAGTTTTCCCAGCATCATTTATTAAAGGAAATGTCCTTCCTTTAAAGTATTTTTGGCACTTTTAAGAATTTGTTGGCTGTGGATGTATAGGTGTGTGTATATCTGGGATCTCTGTTCTCTTGCATTCATTTGTATGTCCTCTTTTTTGGCCAATAACATACTGTTTTTGTTATTATAGTTCTGTAGTATAATTTAAGGTCTGGTATTATGATGCCTCCTTGCTTCGCTTTTCTTGCTAAGGATTGCTTTGGCTATTCTGAGCCTCTTATTTTTCCAAATGAATTTTATGATGCTTTTTATATCTCTATGAAGAACATCAATGGAGTTTTAATAAGAATTGCATGAAATTTGTATAATGCTTTTGGCAGTATCGTCCTTTTGGCTATGTTAATTCTGTATATACAAGAACATGGGAGATTTTTCCATCTTCTAAGGTCTTCTTCAATTTCTTTTTTTAATGTTCCATAGTATAAGCTATGGAGGTCTTTCACCTCTTTTGTTAGTTTGATTCCCAAGATGTTGGGGTTTTTTTGAGGCTATTTTGAATGGGGTACTTTTACTAATTTTTCTTTCACTAGATTCATCATTGATTTATAGGGATGCAATTGATTTATGGTGTTAATTTTATATCCTGCTACTTTGCTGAATTCATTTATGAGTTCTAAAAGTTTTCTAGTGGAGATTTTTGGGTCTTCTAAACATAGGATGATGTCATTGGGCAAATAGGGATAGTTTGAGCTCTTTAATATCCCTTTAAATTCGTTCTTTTGCCGAATTGTTCTGTCTAGAGTGGCAAGGACTATATTCAATAGAAGTGGTGAAAATGGACATCACTGTCACCACTAGAAAAAAATGTAGGCCCAACACTCTATCATGTCAGATTAGGAACTGACTTCCTCAACAAGACTCCTAAAACTCAAGAAGTAAATTCAAGAATCAAAAACCAGGATAGTATCAAACTAAAATTCTTCACAGTAAAGGAAACTGATGAACAGATAAAGAAAATGTGATATATATACACAATGCAATATTACTCAGCTATAAAGAAGAATGGAATCATGGCATTTGCCTGTAAATATATGGATCTAGAGGCTATTATGCTACATAAAATAAGCCAATCCCCAAAAGCAAAGGTCAAATGTTCTCTCTGATATGTGGATGCTAACACACTACAAGGAGTTAGGTGAGGAAGACAAGTCATTGGCTTAGACAAAGGGGAATGAAATTAAGGGAAGAGGATAAGAATAGGAAAGACAGTAGAATGAGTTGAACATAACTTTTCTATGTTCATATATGAATACATCATGAGTGAATCTCCATATCATGTACAACCACAAGAATGGGATCCTAATTAAAATAATTTATAGTCCATGTATGTACGACAAAATACAGTCATGTTTAAAAAATAAATAAATAAATAAAAGGAAAGAATATACATATCTATACAAACACCTGCAAATCAACATTAAATTATACCTAATTCATTAGGACCAAAGGGAACTGGAGATAAGATAGACACCAATTGGTAGATGGCTAAGCAAAGTATTAATACATTCATAGTGTATAATACTATTCAGTAATATAAAAGAACAAATCACTAAAATATGTGCTAATATGACAAATGTTTAATGTCTTATGCTAGTTTAAAGCAGTTAAATTAAAATCATTCATGTTGTATGAATCTATTTATAGAACATGTGTAAAAGGCGAATTTATTGTACAGAAAATATCTGTGGCCTTTAGGGCCTAGATATGGGGTAAGAAATTGACTGCAAAGGATTATCAAGAACATGATGGACATGTTCTGAATCTTAATTATGGTTGAGATTACATGACTGTACATATTTTCAGAAGGTATACACCTTGTGAGGTTCAATTTTATGTGTCAAGCCAATTGGGCTAAGGGATGGACAGGTAGCCGGTACAACATTATTTCTTGGTATATCTATGAGAGACTTTCTTGAAGAGATTCCCATTGAATTAGTAGTTGGAACGTATCTTCATATGAAGATACCTCATTGTGGGCATCATATAATCCGTTGAGGAACTAAACACAACCAAGTCAGAGAGGAAAGGCAAATTTGAGTTGAGACATCCATCTTCTCCTACCCAGTCATCACAGCTCCTGGTTTCTGGGCCTTCAGACTTACAATGAGGTCCAAAACATTATTTCCCTTGGTTCTCAAGCCTTTGGTTTTTGAACTGGAACTGCACCACTGTCTTTCTCGGGGTCTCCAGCTTACAGAAAGTAGATCGTGAGACTGCTAAGTCTCCATATTCAGGTGACGTAATCTCTCATAAGAAAACTCTCTCTAAAGATACACACAAACACACACACACACACACACACACACACACCATTTTCTTTCTCTGGAGAACCCTAATATATACACAAACATGAAAAAGAGAACTTTACTGGATATAATTTGTATATCACTAAACTTGATATTTAAAAAATGCTATGCAAGTTTTTTTGGCAAGAATACCAAAACATTCTCTAATGATATAATATCTGAACAAATAGATATTTATACCCGGTGAGTGGATTTTTATACCATATGGCAACTCACCATAAGTCAAAATGATTTTACATAAAACAAATTTAGTTTTAGCAATTTAATAAATTAGTTCTGGACTAAGTAAAGGTAATGAAAAGAAAACAAGCACATTCAAAGAACAAACTGGGGAGGGGGAGGAGTGAATCAGGGAAAGAAAGGGGAGAAACTGGATATTTCACCTTAGCATAAACCTATAACTAAATAGAATAATGTGGAATTGGTTTTGAATTACAGAATTTTAACAGAACCTAAATGTCAGAAACAGATGCCTACACATATGGAAAACTGGAATGCAGGTGGCATTTAAAAAACTGAGTAAAACACAAAATTTACTTAAATTATTTTCTGATATATGTTTTGATTTTTCAAAATTAAAATTAGATGCTTTGGGTACATTGTATTCAAAGTTAAATTCCTACTGGATATAAACTCATAATATATAATATGTAAACTATTAAAATTTTATGAAGATTTTAAATCTTATTGAAAATCAGTGTAGGGTATTGCATCTTAAGATATTAACAATCAGAAAAATCTGATCAATGATAGAAAAATTGAGAATAATACAATTTAATTCCATCTCTGTGATATGTTGAACCACATACATTAAATGAATTTATTGTTTCTAAAAATGAATACTGCTTGGCTATTTTGAAAATCAAGTTTCAATAGCATAAACATTTATCAATGATTAGGTCTTGTTTGATCTAATACATTTGTTGATATAGTAAAAACAAATTGTAAATGGTAATGAACAAAGGAACAAATAGAATGAGAGTTTTGATTGAGAAGTGAATGAGCCAACTTTTGGGGGGCAAGGGATGCAACAGCATATATTTATACACAAGAAATGTGTTCAGCAAATGACACAATTGGAAAAGAACCAAAAGAGTTAAATGGGGATCTTTCCTTTATTATTTATTGAATTATATAACATCAATAGTTTATTCAGTATTTTAAGTATTGATGAGAGATATTTTACTCTGGAAGAATGTGCCCATGTTGACATTTCTGAATAAAGAAACAAAAAAATGCTTATAACTAAAATCTATCAGATCCCCCTTTCCATTCATTAGAGAAGACATGTAACATGGAAGTCCACTGTATCCTTATTTGCCTTTTTCTAGCACGGTATGGGCAAGATGTCATTTCCTCCTTAATGCCCTCTTTTCACCTCATTTTGCTGCTATTTGAAGTATATCATCCCCAAAATGTTAAAGAAAGGGTGGATTCTACTTATTACACCTTACTTTAATATGAAAATGGGAGTGCTCATTTGATGTAGGAGTTTTCCTCATCTGTCTGGCATTGATTTAATGATTTCTATAGTCACATAATGCCCCCAGAAAAGGTAACCATGTTTTATAAGAAATGTTTGGAATTTTTAACCTTTCAGAATAGCAGACTATATAAAATTCTCTGATTTAATTTAAAATCATTAACAAAACAAATATCCTTTATTTTATTCCAATAATATCATACTTTTAATATTTTACTTGCCCTTTAGGAATATTGTGTCTATGATATTCAAAAATTTTCAGTTAACATCTAATATGAACAAAAAGTATTGACAGTCATAACAATGATAAACAGAAGTATGGCAACAGGTTGTGTTTAGGAACAATACAGATAGGCATATGTCTTTGGAATCTTGGAGAATATACATATACAGTTGTAGCTTCTTTGTTCAGCTAATATAGGAAGTAGCTCAATATTTGTAGAAAACCTTTCTCCAAATTTTTCAAGACAGAGACCATAATGTCTTTTTTTTTTCTAACAGCTGTTGATACTTTTTGTCTTTTTAGCAGTACTAGGTATTGAACCCAGGCCTGGCACATGCTAGGCTAGCAGTCTGATGCTGAACTATACCCCCAGCCCTAGCTTAGATTACATGGAAGCCCACCCTAAGAATTTTTTTAAAAATATAAATCTGGTGTTGCTCAGCTGGTAGTCATATTTACAGGTGGAAAATAGCTATTTATGTATGTCAGACTTCAACGTTGGGGGAAAACTAGATTATCACGCTTTTTCGTTGAAATGTGCTTAAAGCTTTCACATTCCGTCATATTTTGCTAGTGTTCTTAGAGTTCTGTATACTTAGAAAATCTATATATTTGAAGTTTCTTTTGTCTTTCTGTCTTTCTTATCTAATTTTAATATGTAAGTAGAAAGTAAATGATAGATTAGATAGGTGATAGATAAATAGACTGTGTGAAGCTTAATCTTAACTGAGAACTTGACTACGTTGAGAGAGATCTGGAAAATTGTTAAAACACACTTTTGGAAGTGTTTGTGATGGTGTTTTCAGAGATGATTGGCATGTGAGTCAGCAAACTGAGGAGCAGTAGATCTGCCCTTAATGTAAACAGTACCATCCAATAGGCTGGGGATCCTGATGGAGCAAAAAGCAAACAGGAAGTTGGCCTGTGCACGCAAGATTGATTTTTTAGTGTGATGTGGTTTTGGCTGCTGCTATTGCCCACAGACGTCAGGCTTCAGCTTCTTCAGTCTTTGAATATGGAATCACATAGGTGACTTTCCAGGGAACTTCTAGGCCTTCAGCCTCGGAATGGGCTACTTCATTCGTCTGTTTCATTCTAAATCTGTCATCTTCTTGGACTGGGTAGCTGCAGGTTTCCTCAGCTCTCCAGTGAGCAGATGGCTATTTTGGGACTATCCAGACTCTGGTCACAGAAGATAATCTAATAAACTCCCCTTGATAATTTTGTATATGTTCTATTGGTTCTGTTCCTCTAGAAAACCATGACTACTATAAATAATTTCAGATTTTTTGTTATCACATATTTTAGTAAATCAGCCATGTAAAAAGAAAAAGTAGACTCATAGCAGATTATGGAAAATAAGAGCAATTCAAGCTAAGATAGTATTTTTCTCTAATAAAGAAGTTGCATCAAATGCATGTGCTCATTTGTGATTTTCATGAGGTGTCTTTTCTTGAATATTTTTAATAAAAGTTTAAATTATCTCCTGTCAGGTACATGGTAGACAGAGTTCTTGTCTTGATGGAAACTTGGGCCAAATAAACCCTAAATCTAACCTCTATATCAACATCTATGATTATAATTTCTACTCAAATTATAGTTCATTCAAAATCTGTCAAATCCATGTGTAATGTATGCATTATTACATATATTACACAGAGAAATGTAATCTTAAGAGATTACATCTCTTAATCTTAATCACAGAGAGATAGACCTAGAATCTATCCTTAGATCCTTAGTTTCCCCTTCACCAATAATTCTATGAATTTACACAAGTTGTTTTCAGTATTGGGAAGTGTATTTTCTCTGTCTCTCTCTCTCTCTCTCACACACACACACACACACACACACACACACACACACGATTATGCATTTATATGTATATATAAATTCTAGGTTAACCTATGTAAATTCAAACTTTTATTGTTTGGACAGTAGACATGAAGACTTCAAATTGAGACAATTGAATCAATTATCCAGAATAAAAGGCTGGAGTGATAAAAGATAAAAAAAAAAATAAGAAATTTGCATCCAGGTAATAGGTTCAGGGTCTAGACCTGGAGGAAGTAACTCATGAGGAGCAACATTTTAACTCAGTTTGGATTCCTCATGATACCTAGCTAGATTGCATTGTTCTCAGCATTTGATTGGACCCAAATTGTCAGATAAAGTCAAGGAAGGTCACAAAGGAACAATCTTACATGTGAAATACTCAGCCTTTGGCCAAAACAGGAGAACTTCCAATTTTATAGGTACATTTTGCCTTAATTAACTATATTTCAAAAATTTCAATAATTTTTTCTCTAAAACCCAATATTTGATCAGAGATTTTGGTGTAATCTTTGACTTGAGTGAGTGATCAATAAATACAAAAGAGAGTATGGGAATAGATGGATAACTTGCAAATATTCTTCAAATTAAATTATTTTTCACATAGGGCATCAGATATTTATTTAGAAACTGACTTATTACAGTAGGTGAGAGTTAACAAATATCCTTGCATCTTGAAGGAACCAGGATTTGAAGATGCTATGATTTGAATATGGTTTGTCTACCTACAACTCATGCCAGAGTTTAGTTCCTATGGTAAAATATTAAGATGTACACTTTATCTGAGCAGTATTTAGAGGTGGGCCTTTGAGAAATTGTTAGCATTAGATAAAGTCATGAAGATAGAGCTACCATGTTTGAATACCAGTGGCATCATAGGAAGAAAAACCAGAACAGACACCACACATATGCTCTCTGCCTCTTACTCCTTAATGACTGGCACCTCTTCAGGACTTTGCCAACAAGAAGTCCATCACCAGATTCAAGATGGGTAATATTGTTTTCTTCATTTTACAAATGAGGAAATGAGGCCTTCAGAAGAAAATCAGAAAAGACATAAATGGCAAAGACTGATTCCAGAGGATGTATGTCTAATATCACGTTCATGCTTATAATGATCTTATGAATGAGTTAACAAGCTCAGAATATATTTATTAAAATCATAAAAAGCAAGAAAATGTTAAAACCTCAATGTATTGCATAAAGCACATAAGACAATCATATTTTAATCACTGAACATGAATGATATCAAAATATTTGAGGAATAATACAAAATAATTAAATATTCCATTTATTTTGCCTTACTTTCATTATTATCAATGAAATTGATTTTTAATGTAGTTCATAGTCCTTCCAATAAAAACCACAGGTGATACATGTTAAAGTCTTATGATTGATTGTTTACAATTTCTTTATCTCCAAAAGAGAAAGTGGATTCCAGCACATAAGATGACTACATTGAGAATTCTTAGGCCAACAATAATGTTATATTTGCTGTCTTTCCAAGGTAAGATAATAAATCACATTACTCATTGATAAATTCCTTAACATTGAAGATTTTCCCACTGTTTTATAAAAATTTCAAACCTACAGAAAATTTGAAAGAATAATGTAATAACTGTGTAAATTTTACCTATATTCAGTAAATCTTACAATATTATGGATTCTTTCTTCTTTCTCAGTCTTTGTACACACATGCACACACATAATACACACATATATAAGCATCATAATGCATGTATGGACTTTTTTTGTTGATTCAATTAAATTAAGTTACAAAAACCATGACATTCCATCCCTTGATGCCTCAACATATTTTTCCCAAGAACATGAAGATGACTCTAATTGATTATAATATACAATACATATTCTACCTAATCAAATCATAAAGAAAATATTTAACAGTGTTATAATATTACTTAATAGGAAATTATATCAGAATTTTTGTTCTCTTAAATTCATTCTTTGTTTTTATCAACTTTTTTTCTTTTTGCATCCAGTATTCAATTCATATTGTTCATAACATTTGGTTTTCAAGTATCATTTTTAAAATTTTGATTCAGAAGTGTTCCACCATTATCTTATGACCTATAGTACAATGATTACGTTAACATTTCTAAAGAAACTAGTCCGGTTATTTTGGAGAATTGCCTTACACTCTGATTTGATCAATTTCTAATCAGCTTCAGGTTAAATTTTTTTTTTTTTTTTGCAAAAGCGCCATATAGGTGATGCCTTGTTATGTGTACTTTACATTACATTCTACCTAGAGATACTCAATGTCAGTTTTTCCCATATTGATAATGCTAAATTAAATCATTTGATTTAGATAGTAGGCACCAAAAAGTAAGGTATATTTTTGGTTTTATAAATAATAAGTAATCCATGAACTATATTTGAGACTGTATCAGTGTAATTTGTTTCAAAAGTATTTCTACCTAATGGTTTCAGAATCAATTGATTACTCTTACCAATACCATTATTATATTGGTTTGGTAGACTTTCTAATGATTATTTTTTAATTCACTCATTTCTTCCTTCCTATATCTTCATTGCTATACTCTTCTTACCTTGAGTATTGCTATGGGCTCATGAATTATTTTAAGTGCTAAAAGTTCATTTTCATTATTTATTTCTTTTGAGACTCTCATTGTACAAATTTGGCAGGTTAGAGCCCTTTGTGGTAGTTGCTTTGGACATGCCCCTGTCAGTTTTTGAGCATGAGCTTGGTTTCTCTCTCATGATATTGGTGGCTCACCCATTCTTTCTCTGTCTCTGGCCTGGAATCAGCTACATCTCCAAGGATCCCTGATTCCTTTCACAGGAAGATTATATTTAGAATTGTATTTGGGAAGAAGATCATGCTAGTTATGACTTTGCTTTTAGAATTCAAGGTTCCCTCAGTGAAACAAACTAAAATATGTGTTGTTTCTTATATTCATTATAAAATAAACCAGAAAATGAATATAGCCATTTTTAGTCTTTCTGAACAGTTTTTCTTATGTGTCTGTTAAATACAGAATGCAATTGGTCTTTTTTTTTTTTTGGCACTCTATGAAGCTCTTTAATATGTGAGTAAACTCTATCCAGCTGAATGTTTGCTGAAAATTCTATCATATTATTTCATATTTACTCTTAGTCTTTTTCTGTGTGATTCATTTTTAAATTCTGTTTTGCAAGGGTTCCTAGTTTTTTCATAGTTGTTAATCTTTATACTTATGCTTTTAATAATATTCCCAATTCCCCCTTTCCTTACTTTGGCTGCTACAATTTGGCTTGTCATACTTAAATAACTTTCTTTGGTTCCTATTTACTACTGCTTTGCATTATTTTGTTTTTTCAGAATATACAGCATTTATATATATTTTCCATCTTGACCTCATTGTGTTAGGCTTTTATCTGTAATTGAATATATTTAATTCTTAGTAGCAGTCCTTTTCCTGAAGTTTCTCCAGGTCTACCTTGATTGGGTGAAATTTATCTTATAAAATATTCTTCAGGAATGGCTTAAGAGTACAATAGTCTTTGAGTCCTTCTATTATAAACTTCCTTTCTTTAGTCATGTGCAAAAGCCCACCTTCATTTAATTAACTCACTTTCTATTTTAGCTTTATGTAAAATAATTTCTTTTAAGTTCAACTCACTTGGCACTAACAATTTGGTACCTAAGTGCAGACCATGCACATATTTGCCTTTTCTCCCCCAGACTTTACCCAATACTTCAATCAGCATGAAAGTACAGACCAGAAGGCAGAAGAAATAACACCTCCTCTAGGCAAAGCTGAACCAAAAGGCAATGGGAGCAGTGGATAAATATTTCAGCTTTCCCACCTGTAGGCAAACACCTCTGGGAAGTATTCTCAACACCGCTCAGAGATGTGGTGATTTAGGATCCCACTGCTCCTGGCAGTACCTCAATAACGTACCATTAGGCTTTAACTTTGATTTTCTCTCTTCTCTGTCCTTCCAACTTTCTGGAGTCATCCTCCAAATATTTCAAACTGCACATACAAGTTTATCCAGGTTCTGCTTTCAGAAAAAAATCAAAATAAGTTAGTATAAGGAATTGTTTTATAAAACAGATACCAGTGGAGTTCTAGAAATGTATCACCCACCAGCTAGCAATGCATGGTACACAGATACCACCTTGTGTAAATCTGTAATTTATTGTAAAGGATCAATAGGCTCAGTGTTGAATGCTAAAATTGCTGTTACTTATGTTATTATTATTGTTTTTTATTTGAGATGAAAGGATTTACCAGTTACCTATATTCAGTGGATGTTCTCAGAATATTCTAGCTTTATAAAATTAAGAAGAATTGAACTAATGTCGCTGCATATTTGAGTTCTGTAGTGGCTGGGCCCTGTTGCCCAGAGATGACAGAATGAGGTGTAACCTTGGAACTGATTTCACTAGCTCAATGTAAGTTACAGAATTTTGGACTAGAAAAATGAAGACACTTATTATTTACATGTCAGAGGTATAATTATATTTGCAAGGTGTATATAATTACCATTCTAAGTAGTGAGATTGAAATGGAAAGTAGGAATCTATTAATGAACATGATACAAAATTGTAGTATAGCCAATAATGGATAACTTTATAGAACCAGGAAAAAAATAACTAGTGAATGACAGTTCCATCTAGTTCTTCAAATCTGAGTCACTTTTGAGTCAGCAGTCATCCATTGAAATGGAGATTGGTTCTCTTAAAAAGAATCCCTATAATACTACCATAAATAAATATTCTCCCAACCATTCTTCAAATGTACTCAATTGCATTTATCAAAATCACTGTATATTGTAGGAGAAAAGTACACTCAGATCTTTTGGAGGTCAAACTAACATGAATCCACGTTAGACTGGCAAACCATGAAACACAGTTGATAAATGTTCTGTTACCTAAATCTGTCACACAGGGAGTTCAATGAATCTGTAGTTCCAACCTGCGGTTATTTACCTATATTTTGGGTATAGAATTAGTTTGAATATACTTTGAAGTTAATAGAACTTTCATTTTGGTTCTCTGACCTGTATAAAAAGCATTAAGAAACCGCTCTTTCTTCCCAGATAATAGAAGGTATACCACAGATAGAGTGTCATTGCAGTGATTAGAGCCACATTTAAAACATTGAATTTAAAATAGTACTTCCCAACATATTCATTTTGCTTTCATGACCTCTGCAAAAAAATAGATTGATCATTAAAATGGACCAATATGATTTTAATTAAGAGGTGGTTTGAATAATAGATATCATGCTAGTTTTATTTTTTTACTGAAACAGATAACCAGAACTTCTTGCTCTTTTTTCTGAATATGATTAAGGAAATCCCCTCCCCTCTTCAATCCATGTGAAGAAATAATCCATCCAGTATCCATGGGACTATGAAGACTAGAACCTCATCTCTTATTTCATTAGTGATGACAGAAAATAAAGTATCTGTATTTGACATGTTTTGGCTAGATGAAACCAACTTTGGACATACTACAAAAATAGGATAATAATGAAACACTAATGTACTTATGGAATCTAATTTACTTTTAAGATTTAAAAGAATAGTTTAATCTTAGGTGAGTAAATGAAAAATTTTATAATAACTCAATACATTATGAAAAGAAATGTAGCATCATAAACACTTAAATAAAAAGAAAAATTAAGTCATTGAATAAAAATCAACCTGTTTTTCAACATCTATTGTAATCTCATACAAAATGAAAGCAACCAGAGCCCACAGGAAGGCAAAACATACGGTGTCGATTTGAGACTTATAACCTGGGCGTTGTGACATATGACAGTAATTTCAGTGACTTGGGAGACTAAGGCAGGAGGATCACAAGTTCAAAGCCAGCCACAGCAATTTAGCAAGGCCCTAAGAAACTTAGTGAGACCATGCCTCAAAACGAACAATAAAAGGGAATGGGATATGGCTCAGTGGTTAAGCACCTCTGGGTTCAATCCCCAGTACCAGAAAGAAAAAGAAAAGAAAAGAAAGAGAAAGAATGAAAAATTTGTCTCTAGGTCAAATGTGGAACCTTCTGTTCAACAAACAGCCATCATTCATTAAACAGTGAAGAACATCGCTCTGCCTAGAGAAGGCAGCATTATTCATGAAGGATTCCCAAATCATGTGAACTGTCATCTTACACATAACCTTGTTAGTAAGGAAGTCCATTTACATTATCTGCTTCACTAAATTAGGCCAGACACTTTGAGAGTAAGTTTGGTACATATCCAGATTCATACGATAATCTTCTGAGCTCCCAACAAAAAATAACAACTGTCTGCCAAAGAGTAACATCTGGGGTGTCTCAGAGCACAACCCCACGACAGTGAAAATGGGCACAACACCCAATTTTCGTCTGTTACATGTGCTAATTCTACAAATACATGTAGCCTCATTTGTTACTTCACATAAAAGTACCAGAGCATCTGTTCAGGTGAGTCCCACTTCTAGCAAAGTTAAATGTACTCCTTGGAGCCAGATTTTACATTATTGAAAGAAATATGATTTCTGCTCTTTTTTATCAACAGGATTTGAATATTTAGCTTTGCTAACAAATTCTCCATAAGAATTGTTTCTTAAAGAATTAATACTGACAATGGAAGGCCTATTCAAAGTGATATGATTATCTATAAACAACTGTACTTTTATAATATTGATAATATAATATTTTTCTATGTCAACAAACACAATTAGAGTAAATTCAGCACTTTCTTCTATATTTCCCAACTACTTGTTCTTTGGCAGGTTTTATTTACTCTCAGGTCCTTTTTCAGTATAACTCTATTTGAAATACTCTATTTTCCCTGAGCTAAATAGTATCTATTTGTGGTATACATTTGATTTTTGGTATATGTATCCATTGTGAAATAATCACCACAATCAAGTTAATTAACATTTCCATCACCTCACATATTTTCCTCTTCCCTTCCTTCCTTCCTATCTTCTTTCCTTCCTTCCTTGTTTTTTATTTCCTTCTTGTATGGTAATAACATCTAGGCTCTGCCATCTTAGAAAACTGCAAGTGTATAATACAGTACTGTTAACTGTAGTCACTATGTTGTATATTAGACTTTTAGAATTTATTCTTCTCTAACGATGAAAATTTTGCACCCTTAATTGATGTTTTCCAATTTCTACTTCCCTATTCTTGTATATATGAACTGCTATATACTTTCAGTTTTATAAAGCTGACTATATTAAACTCCATATATAAATGAGATGGCATATATTTGACTTTCTGTCTGGATCATTTCACTTAGCAAAATGTCCCTGAATCTTAATCTTGTTGCAAAAGGCAGAATCCATTTTTTATGAACCAAATAATATTTCAATGTATGTGTGTGTGCATTTTTTAAATCCATACAATCACAGACAGGCATGTAGACACGTAAGTTGTTTCCATGTTTTTACTATTGTGAATAACAGTGCAATGAAAATGAAAATGGAGGTATCTCTTTAAGATCCAGATTTCATTTCCTTTGGATATATACCTAGAAATGGGATTGCTGGATCACAGGCTGTTTTAATATTTAAATTTGGAATCATCTCCAAAGTGTTTTTTTTAAATTCTTTGCTACTGGGGATTGAACTCAGGGCACTCAATCACTGAGCCACATCCTCAGCCTTATTTTGTATTTTATTTAGAGACAGGGTTTCACTGAGTTGCTTAGTGCCTCACTTTTGCTGAGGCTGGCTCTGAATTCGTGATCCTCTTGCCTCAGCCTCCTGAGCCGCTAGGATTTCAGGCGTGTGCCAAATTGTTTTCTATAAGAGTTACACCAATCTACATTTTTAAAAAGAGTTTGAATTTGCCCACACTCTTTTGAAAAATTATCTTTTGTATCTAGTCATGTTAAATATGACACCCAAAGAACAAGAAGCAAAAGAGAAAATAGGACAAGTTGGATTATACCAAACCAAAAATTTGCATTGTGCAGAGGAGACAATCATCAGAGTGAAATGACAACCTATGGAATGAGAGAAAATATTATAAATCATGTATCTGATAAATGGTTAATGTACAAAATGTCAGAAAGTTATAAGTCAATTATAAACCCCACAAAAACAAATAACCTTGACTATTAAAAAATAATGGTCAAAGGATCTGATAGAATTTTTCCAAAGAAGACAAATAATAAATGCCCAAAGATGCATAAAATGGTGCTCAACATCATTAACCATAAGAGAAATACAAATCAAAATCACAGTCTGATATCCTCTCCATCATTTGAGCTTTAGACGCCTTAGTCTCTCCAGACTCTTAGCTCTGACACTTCAATTTAGGGAATGTGCTGGCCTTCACTCAGATTTCACTCTTCACTGTAGTCTGAAAAGTTTTTCAAGGCAATAATTTGGGCAAATACAGTATTCACGTGAATGCTTATCTCTCTCACCTTCCTTGATCAAGGTCCAGTGTTTTGAATAAGGAAATATGAAATCCTGTTATATACAATAAAATGGATGGAACTGGAGGGCATGATGTTAAGCAAAAGAAGCCAGAAATAGAAAGATGAGTATCATCTGTTTTCTCTATATGTGGAATCTAAAAAAAGATAATTAATTAAAAATAAATAATAATAAATCTGAAAGAATATTCCCAGGAATGAGGAAGGGTGCCAAGTGTGTTGTGATTCTATATCACTTACAACCAGAGAAATGAAATGTTATCCTCCATCTGTGTACAATGAATCAAATTGCACTCTGATATCATGTAAACCTAAATAGAACAAATGAATAAATTAAAATATGAAAAAAAGAAGGGTGGATATGATCAATACAAGCTATATGCATGTAAGGAAATATCAGAGTAAATCTCATTATATATACAATTAAGATGTGATTAACATGTATTAATAAAATAAATATAAATTATGAAAGCATGTTTTAGGCTGGGAAGTTCAGACTCTATACTTCATTTTGATCAAAAGAAGAACTTTCTGTTAATACTTTCAAATGAAAATAAAAGAAAGAATCTCTTTTTGGCCAGCAGAATACTCTAAGCTAATGCCGTCGGTCATTCAGAGCCTCCTAGGAAGCAATTGCAAGCTATGGCTTATTGTTTTTTGCATGATACATATGGGAATCCATGTTCATTCCAGGAGGTTGGCCTCATGAAGGAAAGAACAGGAGTTTTTAGGAGATATTAACTACTTCACCAGTTAGTCACAGCCTTAATAGCTAAGTCTTAAATTATTAAGAATGAAAAAACACTGGGTAACGTTATTTCTACCTTCTTCTGGTTTTTCATGCAGAGGACACTCTGTTCCATTCTACCCTGTTTTATCACTTCCTCAAGGCAGAAAGGGTCTTTATTTGATCAGTAAATTTAGGTGCAGGAACTGAAGCCTCTTTTCTCCTATTCTTTTATTTTAATCTTCAGAGCATAACCATACTCTTCCACTCTCCATAATGCAAGCTTTAGAAAGAGAGTCTCTCTGGTTTACATTGGTTCTGAGTCTTTACTACATGATGTATTAAGGAAATCTCAGGAACAAGTCTCCTGAAAAGTAAACGAAATTACCAAGCACATCTCTACCTAATTCTTTGTGTGTTTCTTGCTCTATTTCATTGATATTTCTCTTCAACACATGTTAAAAGCTCATATAAATAGGGTAACAACATTCTTGACATGAAGGATTATGAACAAATTACATAAAAGGGTAGAAAAAAATTGACTCAGAATATTGCTTATTCTATGGCTGTGGTGTCTATTTGCACAGGATTTCGAAATCTTCTAAAAAAGTTTCTGAGGCATGACACGAGGCAATAGTTGGTAATAAAAAAGTTTTCCAAATTTTAGAATAGGGTCACATTTTAAAAATTTATTTTAATGTCTGCTCTGAGATTTTTCCATATTTCAAAGAGCTTAGAGACACTCCATAAGAACAGTCATTTTTTATAACAGGCAATAAGAAAATTTCACATCTATCCATGATTATCAAGAGAGCATTTCAAAAGTTCAGGAAAGAATACAGAAGCAGACAATGTTTGCAACCTGAGCAGGGATAGAGAGGAATGAGAAATCAGTATCCAAAACACTGTGCTGTTTTTTTTAGACATAGAAGTTTAGTTGCTGCAAGAATAAAGAACAGTCTGGACAAAGAGAGTGGTGTTCATCTAATTTCCCCTTTCCTCCCTTTCCTTTCCTAGTCGCCCTGGCAATTGAATTGAGGCCCGGTGGTTAATTCTGGACATTGAAACAATAGGTAGGATTTGATACTTTCTGACTAAGGCATTGAAAAACCTGTGGGTAATTTTCCAGGTTTGTCTTTTGAACCTTAAAAGACAGAGGAATCCACTTATTTCATAAGGTGGGGTGCTATGACTCAGAAATCTGAGTGAATCTGAAGACCCAAGATCTCGTGTGACTCATGTGAAAAGTATGGTATGTGGAAGAACAAACTTGTTGAGTCCCTGATATTTTGGATTTCTTCCTTGCCACAGCATAAATAAGTCCATTCTGATAAAGAGCAGCCTGAAACCTAAAGAGATAGAGGAGACCAAAAAGAGGGCAAGGAAGGAAAGTGCGTTAGGAATAAGACAATGATAAAGCTAACAAAACTTTTATATAAGATCAGGATTGAACTTAATTCTGCAAAACTTATATGCAAGCTCAGGGCATGCTTCATGTCTCACTCTGTATAATTTTAATAAATATATTTGAATGAGGTTCAAGGAACCTAACCTGAGGATGAGAATATTATATAAGGTCAGCAATCAACAAAGCTGGTTATGAACAATATTAAATTAATGTCTAATAATATATTAATAACAACAACATATTTTTAAAACGCGTGGTAAGAAAAAAAAGTGTATTTTTATAATGACTTTCAGAGTAAACTTGCTTTGTTATTCTGAAAGGTTAATCTGATATCCTTAAAATTAAGAAGAGTGAGTATTGCTTCTGCTGGAACTCACTTAAGTTAACCTTCTGCACAATTTATTTCCATTTTCTTCTTGCAAAAAGTCCTACAATGCTTCCAAACCAGTTGTCCTAGAAAACCAGGAATGAAGCACTATTATTTTTTTTTGCTTTTTAAAATTGCAGTAGTATAGAATACTAACCTTGTCAGCTTTTATTTCTCTTTGAGAAAGAAAAGGTTTGAATGCTGGATAGTTTGGGGAGCTCATTTTGATTAAGAGTAGCTAAGAATGATTACTTTTACTACATGTAATGCCGTAGTTATTACAGGAGGGGAAATTACTCCAGGATTAAAACAACCAAAAGAAACAAAACTTCTTGAGTCTATGTTTCCTGTCACTGTAAGTAGACTATAAAGAAAACACAGACTCAAATATTATTTAATCTTCTTTATCCCATATTCATCTGGGCATTCTCACAATTCCGAGCTTCAGGTGAGTCTTAGCTGAGCGCAGGGAAGTAGCAGTCTAGACCAACAAGTGGCTTTCACTTTCTCTCTTCCTACTCTGGCTCATTGAGATGAAATCTATGGTCTCAACAATCTTAGGCAATCCTGTGTCTGATGCAGTTGCTGTAGGCATGCAGGTTGAGGATTTTATTCCTAGAGGAAAAAGACACAGGCCAAGGGCACACGATCTTGGTGCCAGAGTTTTAAAGAAACAGTGGTGATGTCACAGGCCTGCTATTTTGCTTTCGAATGCTCTTGTGACATGACAGATAACTCTACCAAGCAGGTATCCTAGATGCTAATTGTTTTGTTTTTAACAACCTATGAATTTATAGGTAAGTACTTTAGTTCATCCCATAAGTGCTGTAGTGAGTCTCCACATCATTACTTTGATCCCCTTGCAACAGCACACAGTTGTTTATTGAATTGAGTGAGCAAATAATCTTAAATAAAGCACTAATAACGCTGTATCAAATTACTCTTCATTGCCAATCCACCCTGATCCCAATATACATGCCTTAATTCTTTCCTTTTAATCAGTTCTTTCCCAGAAGGCCACAGATTCCCTCAAACACAGAGAACCATGTAAGTGAGGCCTATCAGGCTGACCGGCCAGAGAGGTGTCTGTCTGGATTTAACGACCACAGTTTAGGCAAAAGTTTTGCGGATCTGCTATATTGCACTTTAAAAAGAAATACTTACATAAATAACTTGTAGGTAGAGAGATATAAATCATCAATATCTGATTCAAAAATTATCTGTATGAATATTTTCTTGTCAACCTTTATTTCTTCCTAACACAACTTCATGCAAGAAAATAGTTTGTCCTTTTACGCCTAGCCTAGCATATTTTGCATTTCAATGGATCATTTTTGACCCTCCTCCCTTTCTATGACAAAACTGTCTCATAATAACCATGGAATAATTAGAAATGATTACTCTCTGTATTAATTACTTAATTTCGGAATAAACAACTTAAAGAGGACTTCCACTTTTGAAAACTATATTCCAATATAGTAAGAGTTCCCATATAAACTGAAAAGTGTGCATATACAACAAAAACTTTAAAACATTCCTTTGGTACTTTTGCTCTTTTAAAAATTAAATACAAGTACAATCTCTGAGTGCATGTGTTGATAAACAGAATTAAAGTGATTTCATTCTTTTTTCTGAAAAATCACTGTTCAAAATTGTTTCTTACAACTTTCTGATATGTAGAGTATATTATTATCATCTAGAGTCATCCTAGAGTTCAGTGGTAGCACACCAGAAGTATTTGCTCTTATCCTACTGTATATTAGGACACATTGATCACCCTTTCCCCATTGCTTTATACCTTTTTCTCCCAAGCCTGTGATAACCACCATCCTATTCTGAGCTTCCATGATTCCATGTTTGAGTGAGATCATGTGGACTTGTCTTTTTGCACCTGGCCTATTTCATTTGATGTAATGATCTCTAGTTCCATCTGTGTTATTACAAATGACAGGATTTCATTCTTTTTTGTGGTTAAATATTTTTCACTGTGTGTACTTATCAAGTTTTCTTTAGCCATTCATCAGGTCATGGGCACTTAACTTGCTTCCATGTCTTGGCTATTGTGAATATCATTGCAATGAACTTGGGAGTACAGATACTCATTTCACTTCTTTTGGTTATCTACTTGGTGACTACTGGATCATGTGGTAGTTCTATTTTTAAATTTTGAGGAAACTTCATGCTGTTTTCATAATACTGTACTAATTTACCTTCCTACCCATACTGTGCAAGTGTTCCCTTTTCTCCACATCCTCACCAAAACTTATTATCTTTAGTCTTTTGATAATAGCTATTCTTACCACGGTAAGGTAATACATCATTGTGATTTTGAGTTGCATTTCCTGGATAATTACAGATATTGAGCATTTGTTTATTGTCATTTGCATGTCTTCTTTTGAGAAATACCTACCTAGGTCAATGTCATTTGAATAAAAAATGGCTGTCTTAAGAGGGGCATATTTTCTCATAGATGATCTTTAGAATTTCCAGGGCACAGTTATAATAAAAAGCAAAGTGTCTTATAGTTAACTTTTACCATTTTCAAATTCTCTATAACCAAATTTGAATCAACTTTTATATGTAAGAATAGGCATTTATTTGAAATATTAAGAAGTTGTACAGAGGTAAATGGCCTTTAAAAGAGATTGCAACTAATCATTTAATAACATGCAGAGATTTTTACAATATACCATATACTTGATCACCCGCCAAAGCTTATTAGCAGCATGAGTTCTGAGAATATTAATGTACTTTTAATGATGCTGCTGACAACCAATCTGGAAAAGAGGTGTGTGGGAAGTGGCTGTATAAGACAGAGGCTGGAGAATTGAATCAAAGGGAAATTATGAAATTAGTTTCACTTATTTCCAGGAGGAATGACCTGTCACTAAATCTGTAATGATTGTCCTTTTATCACCTGGATAGGTTATGCTTTTCTAAAGTTCTTGATAACTATTCCAGTCCTACTGTGGAGGAATGGGATTAAAAGAAAGAGGTGAAGATACTGAAGACTAGATTAAATAGGAACTCAGTTTAGGATTATTCTAACATATGGCTCTATCATGCACATAGAAGCAAAGCTTGCTTACGGACAGGGAATTGACAAGAATAGTAGGCAAAAATGTGACTTGCCACCTAAGATTTAAAGTCCTCTGCCTATGGGTATCCAGTCTCTAAAATAATGTTACTAGGCTAATGATATTAATATGAATATGATTTGAACCCAGTCAGTGACTTAAGACCCAGACTGCCAATGACTTGTTCATCTCATGAATCACTAATTCAGCCTGTGATTTGAGAAACCATAGGCCAATTATCATGCCACATAAGGAAAAAACTAATAGCTAAATTTCAGGACACTTGTAACTTTCAGAAAACAATTGGGCACTCACATATGTTGTGTTGCAGGGCAAATAAACTATCTTGGGGACATTTCATTCCCTGTGCCAACTGATACAAAATAAGTTTCTTCTTTGAAGAGTCATATTCATACTCATTTAGAAAATTGAAAAAAAAATCAAAATTTTTTATCCTATGCTTTTTGATTAAGATTTTCAACAATTATGCATTTTCTATTTTATGAATTCTCTTTTCTACTAGTTTGATGTTACTGGAAAATTCAATTCAATATCTTGACAGAATTATCTTTGTACTACCAGAAATATGACATGACTCAATGAAGAAACTTCAAAATAGACTATTACATTAACCCCTATAGAATCTATATCAGTGCATATGAATATAAATGGGAAGTAAATCACTTCCCATTTATCCAATCACGTGTTTTATGTTTTTAAATAAAGTTTTATGAATTTTGTATTTGAGAAATACTATGATTAATGTTATGGAAAAATGTCACTAAAATAGGGATTTATAAATGCTATTAGATGTACCACTAATTACTCTTATTGTTTTGTTTCGTTTTTTAACCAGGGATTGAACTCGTGGTACTCAACCACTGAGACACATCCCCAGCACTATTTTGTGTTTTATGTAGAGACAGGGTCTCACTGAGTTGCTTAGCGCCTCACCATTGCTGAGGCTGGCTTTGAACTTGTGACTCTTTTGTCTAAGCCTCACAAAGTCCTAGGATTACAAGCATGAGCCAACGTGCCCGACTGCTCCTATTGTTTTGTATAAACAATTCTTACTGAAAAATCGTGCATCAATATCTTTATTTAGTCTATTATTGATTCGCAAAAGAATAGGTTCCATTTGCGTCAATTACAAATAATGCTGCTATCAAAATACATGTATTTGTATCCTGATATATGATATTTATTACCAAAGAATGAAATTATTAAGTCTTAGGGAATTTATATTTTTTAACTTCACACAAACATGTCACAATAATGTTTGGAAAAAATTTAAAAACTTTTTGAATTTTAAAATTGAAATTGTAGTTTCATTATCTTTATAATCATATTTCTTAGGTTAATATCATATTTAAGAATCACAAAAAATGAGTATGTATATTTCAGAAAGCATAATCCATCAATTAGTTCCCACTGAATGAAAAAATAAAGCTACTATAGGACTATAAAAGCTGGTTCACTTTTGACAATTTCTATTTAAGCCACAAAGCCTATAAAATCACAGGGGAAAATATGGATATTCTATTTGCGGTTGAATTGCTAAATAATAGAATACCACAGAGAAATCGGGCCACATTTTAGGTAGGTGAATCAATAAAATATAGATTTTTTTTATCAGAGTACATCATTTCAGTGATATAATTTTTGGCTATTCAAGTAGATTAAATTTAAGAATTTCGAAGTAATGCATTTTAATGTAAAATCAAGAAATAAAGTACTGTGGATTCTGAACTGGGAAAACGATGTCACTAGCTCTTGCATTTAAAAGCATTTTAGTCCTTACTCTTTGTCATATTTCGTCTTTTTAGAAAATGAGTTTTCTGGAGAGTTGAAGAGCTAACATCAGGGCCAATGCTTGGAGGGTGCTCAGTTCACCCCTCATGAACTCATTGTTGGTGAAGACAAAACTAGCTCAATGTTTGTAAATATTTCTATAAAAGGAAAAGCGTAGAATTTTAATTATTTTATGGCCAAGGATAAATATTTGGGGAATATTATCTAATCTTACAATTTATATCTATAGAGTCTTCCCACTCGATGATAAACCATTTGAAATGTTATTTTCTGTTTTAAATTTTCAAATTCATTTTTTAAAAATATCCTAACTTTTTCCATAACATATGCATATTATAAATTCTTATTAAATATTCCCCAATTTCTTATTCAGGAAAGATCTACATGTGAATTTTAGTAAATGTAGCTATTTGACTCAAATTCAATCTAGTTTCACAGTAATATTCTGAGTATTTCTAAATTATCATTAAGAGTTTTCTTTAGTTCTTGCTCCCAATTAACCTTTGTCGTTTGTTTAATATATTAAAAAATTGCACTTTCTACCATTTACATTTTTATCTTACTAATAGCATTTTTCATCTCCAACTTTTGATGTCAAATCTAATTATTTTGAGATTACTATCATCCAGTTATAAAACCACTGTTAAAGATAACTCCATTTCATTAAAAAATAAAATTTACTTTATTATTGTTCATTGATCAGCATCTGCTGTATACTATGACCCTGACTCTTTTTGTAAACATGTCTGGTATTTCCAAATCTTTAGCCAAAGATTCTCTAAATATGCCCTAATGTCACTAGGTGATTCTTGATTTAATCAAGCTGGTGTCTTTACACCTAGTGATATGCACACAAAATTTAATTATTTTTCCATTTAAATTTGTCTACAAATATACATATCATAATAATAGTATGTATATAAGTAAACATTTTCATACAGTGACATATATTATGCATGTATTACACATACAAACACATACACATACACTAAGTGCAATTACTAGTTTAAATAATAAGGCTAATGCCCATATATTTGCCAATAATAGTATTAAGATCTTTGAGATAAATAGGATTACCTCATTTGCTTTATAAAAAATGCCATGCCATAGGCACTATACTTATTATCATTTTACAATACAGCAACTTTTTGTTATCTGTGTTCCCTGTCTCTATCTAATTAATTACTTGTATGAATTTACCTTGTTCTTTCTTTCTCTCCCATTCCACACCCTCATTTCCTAATCCTGCTCCAGAGCCAGTTCCTGAAATTATCTAGGCATGTTCCCACCTCAGGGACTTTGCACACTTATTCTGTTATTTCAAAATTGAAGAATCTGGAACAAAATTCACCTCACAAGTCTCTCTTTGACTTGATATATTTATAATTTCATCATTTTAAGAAATATTCATGCCACTCTCAACATATTGTTTTTTAAATGCTATAAAGACAATCTCTAAGTTACCTCTCTACAGTAAGAGAAAGTTCCTTTAATTTTACAAAAATCATGACAAAGAAGAAATCTCAAACAGTATATAATCATCCTATTTAAATAGGATTTGAATCTCTAGCAGTTGTTTGGTGTTGAGCTGCTAAGTCCAATTTAACCTTTCTATCTGTGAGCCTTTTAATGCTGTATCTTATAAAACTGATAATAGTATTGACAAAACCAATTATTGTTATGATTTCCCTGTATGAAAAAATAAAATAATTCTATAAATACAGAAGCAATAATAAGGAATCAGTTGTCTAAAATTTGATTCAATACATTACCACATCTACAGTTTTTTAGACGAAGTTATCGTTTATATATTTCCTATATTATTTGTATAACCACTGGACAGTAAAGAAACTCCCTGTCAGAACTATGGAGGTCTTTCTTTGTGCAATGTCTCACTGCTGCCTTGAAGGAAGCGTGAAAAAATAAGTCAGGTAAATTAATGACTACATTAGAAATAGTTTCATGGTTTTTTGGTGTTTTCCTCTTGCAAATCACCCATATGACTGCACAGCCAACAGAGTTTAGCTGCAGAGTTTAGCTTCTGCAGAGTAGTTTTGTTTTTCTTGAGATACCGTCTAAAATGGTAAAGAATGAGAGTACATCCATTCTTTATTTCCTTTAAGACTGTTTGATCCTATATAAAATTATTTTATTGTTGAAATATTTCACATTTTTCTCTAATGCTGTATAAATCATTTAAAAATAGATATTTCTATTCGACTCCAAAATCAAATGAATCAGATCTTTCAATCTCAGTCAAAAATACATTTAATGTCCCTCCCCCTCCTTATTGTTAATTAGTATCCATATATTAGATAAAACAATTCTACTGTCATGTACAATTAAAATAAATAAAAAATTGTAAAAAGAAAAAAAGTACATTTAAAATACAAGAACGTCCATATGTTGACATTTGTGGTAAAATAACTCAGTCATTTTTACTGATACTATTTCTGATGTAAAAGAATTTTAAATATTGAAGTGGGTTTTCAGTTTTTATAATAATATGAAGCTTAATGAAATATAAAAATGTTCATCACCTTCAGAACTTTACTTAATACAATTACCCAGAAAACTGAAAATCTTATTCAAACAATATTGCTGAAAAAAATTTGAGA
Source organism: Geosciurus inauris (assembly GCA_004024805.1). Classification (NCBI taxonomy): domain Eukaryota; kingdom Metazoa; phylum Chordata; class Mammalia; order Rodentia; family Sciuridae; genus Geosciurus; species Geosciurus inauris. Next base: position 81,229 of record PVHX01008703.1, read on the forward strand.
AATGCTCTATGGAAATTATTATTAGAGCTATGTAGTAAATAAGAAGAAAAAAATAAGCTTATACTTTATAGCTAGAATAGATTTTCCATTGTTCTTCTTTCCATATTCTCCTTCCTTGCTACCAATTTTTCATCTAACTTTATTCT